>KK120644.1:245192-284841 GCA_000611955.2 Stegodyphus mimosarum
CAAATTAATAAAGCTTAAACTGAAAAAAAAACACAAGAAGGAATAAATCTTCTCTGGTACTCGGTAGAATAAGATACAATTTTAACTAAAACTTTTCTAGAATTCACTCATTTTAAAATAAACTCAAGAATCACAAGTTCATATTCATTAATCAAAACCTCATAAGCACCAGAGAAGAAAAATTCAAACACCAATCAATCAGTTCCCCTACTAAAAATCAAGCTCTAGTTCTAACTTTCCTGGCACCTAAAAGTCATTACAAATTCTATCTTAAAACATATTCAAGAATCATTAATAAGTGGTTAGTACATATTTGCTAAAAACAGGGCGCGTTGTGAGTACCCTAAAATGCATAAACATTTTTCAATAACCCCAAGCAAATCTCCATGTTTTCTTAAAAGCCTCACGGCTCAAACAAATGGAATGACTGAACAGACCAATTACGTAACATACAAAAAAACAAATGCAAGAAATAACATAAAATCAAACTCATTTATTAGTATCTAGGATAAATTTATGGGAGAACTGGCCAGACTACCCTTACAAACAAATGCAATAAACATTCTACATTAAATTTCTCCAAGAGTCTTTTATCAAGATTTTTGAATTTTAGCATAATAACGATTACTTAGAATAACTGGAATATTAAATGAATTATTCAAACTGAATTCTCACACAAAATAATATAGAAATTACCATTAACATAAATTTCGTACTTTTGACAATAAATTCTAAATAAGGCACAAACAATCCTTTTCTCTTTTTTTTAACTTTCAAATAAATTTTTCTCTTTCTTCCCAAATTAAGCAAGATTAGTTTAAATTACACTACTTAAAAAAATACTATAATCGTACAAATAAAAATATTAAGTAACTCACAGTGTACTATCGAAATTGCATCATCATAGGCTATAGGCGACGTCATCATAGGAAGCTGTAGCTGCAGATGAGTTCTACTTTTCGCATCAGTTTCCGGAAAATTCTAAGTTCATGAAAAATAACCTCTTGTAGAACCCCAAAGACGGAGATGGCAATCAAATATTCTGAAGTATTAAAGTTGAAGGAGAAACAAAGGTCATAAACAAGATGACACTCAGGTGCTCCGGCTGACAGCGACAACGGGAATTTACGAGCGAAGACAGAATGTTGAATTTTTATTCTTCTCACGAAGGAAACGCTTCTGTTTGGTACGAGCCATTTCACTTCCGTTTTACTGGAAAACCCGCTTCAAACTCGGAAGAGTTCGCTCTGAGTTCTACTTCTCGCATCAGTTTCCGGAAAATTCTAAGCTCATCGCACCTTCAAGCCACCCGCAAGGGCGAAAGCTCGGCCGCGGGGCCAAAAGCCCTTTTTGCTAATTCTCTTCTCTGTATCAAAACTTATCTCCTAAATTCCTGCGAACACAGCCGCAGCATTGCAAATCTCTTCAGCTAAAAGCCGAGTTCGTCCGCAGAACGCAAGCGCAAGCCACCCAATCCAGGGTAACCTTGGCCGCAGGGCCAAAGGCCCTCTCTGCTAATTCTTTTTCTCTGTATTCAAACTCAAAAACTCTCTCGAAGCCTCCGATAAAAACTGACTTCAAAACTCGCGCAACAACCGAGGAAATCTCGGTTTCTTCTCCTACTCACAATTATAGGTCCAAACGTTACACATAAAATTAAATTCTTGCCAATCCGAGACGTTTCAATATAAGTTAATGAGACAAATTCAAACCCCCAAACGAATCAAAATTAAGTCATTGTCTACAGTAGCACCTGCGAAAACTGGAAACTAAAAATTCGGCCCCCCTTGCTAACAAGCGAAAAATCTAAGGAACAACAAAAATTGCCCCTTCAATATCCAATTTACAACCTTTCCCTTTCTTCCGAAGCTATAAGCAAGGCAACATTCACAAAGCTGAAACGTAAGTGAACAGCGGGAGGCCAAATACTATAGCTACTTTTACTGCTTGGAAACAAAGACAAGGGAACAACGATATACTGCCAAAAGTTGCATCTTAAAAGGCTATTCCCACAGATGTTACTTCCGTTAAAAGACGCTCCCCTTTCTCGTTAGGAAATTGAACCGTTGAAGGAAAAATAATTGCCTAAAGATTTTAAGTACACACTTTACAAATATATACAAATTCATTACGCTCTTCACAATTTCAAATTTTAAAAAAATCAAATACAAATACAAATAAAATACTTAAATAATTTATTACTTAAATGATTAAAAACACTTAAATTAAAAACACAGAATTCGTGACACAACAAAATGATACTATCTCGTCAACTGCTATCAGGTACTTTAATTTTAGTAGTATAATAATAAGTATTGAAAAGATGCTTTGTAATAAATTTTGCTTAGAACTGATGGCAGGTATTTCCAAAATGAACCATGGTTTGGATTATCGCTTACGCTTAAACTTCTTACGCGTAAAGTTTCTTGTATAAATCTCGCATTGTTTTCAACCGTTAATGTTGTAACCACTTTCCTCCAATCCATTAACTTTCAGCTACAAGTAATTTTATCATATATATATATATATACATTTTGGTTTATCAAAAATTCGAAATGGTTACAAAATTGTTGATTTTATACAGCAGGAAATGTCTCTAGCTTGTTCTTGAATAATTAATCTGTTTTTATAATTTATTGTCAAAATTAAGAATGAAGGATGCAAAGTATAGTTTTAATTCCCTTTAAAGAGATACTAAAAGCATGAAGGAAAATTTCGAACTATACAAGAGTTTCACTATAGATTTGTTTAACTGTTTACATTACAAATTTGCATTCGTGTAATTAATACAATTTTGCATTGAGAAAATGATTTAAAGAAAAATATATCTAATGAAACAGCAGCCCCAAATTAGATTAAGACGTCTTTACAATATCCCTTCCATATTATGTATGGCTGAAGATATGACTATGTATGTATGCTTATTATGTATAACTGAGGTATTATGTAGGGCATTCAATGTCTAATGATATAAATCTTACCTTATTAGCAGACATAGTTCTTCAAATTATTCATGTTTAGTTTTCACCCATTCTGAGACATACCCTTATATTTTCCCCCTCGTTCCACAGCACTGTTCTAATAGTTAAAACAAAAAGAAGACGCTTAATACACCTAAAGGTACCTTATATAAAATTAAGGAGTAGCAATAAGACAAAATAAGTACTAATATAAAGTAAGGTGAATTTAATTTTAAAAAAAGCTTACCTCACGTATGAGAAGCATGTGATGAAAATTTGATTTAGCTTAGTTTTATTTTACGACTATAATAAGAAAAATCTTACAAACACGTCAGTAAAAATATATAATTTTAAAAATACGATTAAAATATCCATGAATATTATTAAAATCTATGAAGGTATAAGCAGCGAATTAGTAGGATGGGCGTCACATTAAAAATCAGTTCTTGCGGAGAATTTCTTAAGATACAATTTCATACATAAATAATAGAATCATCAATAAAAATGCTCATGTAATGTTTTCTTGTTCTTGAGGGCAAATAAAAAGTCCGTTTAACAACGATTACTAACATGGAAGCCCTTTTGAATCAAACCAGCTATTTACAGCTTATGTGCAAGCTGGATAAAAAATATGGTCACATAAGTAGGCTATTCAGAAAGTAACTTACGTTTTGGAATTTAAAAAAAAAGTAAACATGTTTTATCACTTAAATTTGAAGGGCACACTGTTCAGCTATTTTTCTTCATAATCTTCGTATAAATTAAGACGCTTATCATAACGGTACACGAAATTGTTAATTCCATCGTTATAGAATGTTGTCGCCTAAAACTTCAACCATACACAACGCATTCATGCAGTTCCTCGTCGTCGTCGAAGCGCTGTGTTGCAAGCCAGGTCTTCATGTGTGAAAACAATTGGAAGTCCTTAGGAGCAAGGTCCGAGCTGTACCAACGCCTCCTTAAACAGAAGCCCAACTACGAGATCGTGACGTCACAAACTGGCGGCTGACAATCGCTGTTGGTCACCTACTACTTGGCTTTGAAGTATATATATTTTTAAAGCTTTACTAACAGGATGCTATTTTCTAATGATGTAGACACATATTATTTTTTTACTTTATATATCTATATTATGTATAAGGAGAGAGAGAGAGATGAAAATATATATTTTCAATTCATTAGCGGATATAATATTGGAAACATATTCATATGCACAAAATATATTATATATTATTAATTTTTGTATGGTCTTATATTGTATGTTTACAGTTAAAATAATGCTTTAAAGTACTGGTTGACTTTTGATTAGTAAGGAAATGCTGGAATCTCCCTCCATACTAATAATATTCATATGTTAAGTCACTTAACTTAACTAACTTTTAGAAGCTTTTAAATTTTAGCATGGTAGATTTATAAGGACAAAAGCTTCCATTAAAGAAACTAATTCTATATACACATATATATACAAGTTGAATTACAATTCTATCTTATTTTTAGTAAATAGCAAGGTGTTAGCCGAGGTTTCCAATCCTCGCTACCAGAGTGTACGTGGTAGAGCCTAATTATGTCAGGAAAAGTGCTATGAAATAATAGGATACCGGACGTCCCTTGCATTAACACTCCATCCCTCAAGAAGGCATTGCATGACCGAATAAACTCCCATCAGAAACCATCCAATAGCCGTCGAGTTTGAATGGCTGTGTGGGGGCGTGCATTGTCATGAATGAGAAAAACCTTGGAACTCAACTTCCCTCGACGCTTGTTTTGTGTAGCTCTTCTTAAAATCTTTAATGTTCCACAATATCTCTCACTATTTATTGTTTCACCTCGTTCGAGGTAATCCATCAGAAGCAGACATTCCCTGTCCCAGAAAACGCGATCTTTCTTCATAACAATGTTTGCAAATATTTCCTTGGTTTACCGGCAGAACTTGTTTAATCCCAATTCATAGACTGTTGTTTTATATCATAAGTCACGAATTTTACCCAAGTCTTATCTCTTATTACTACACTATCAAGAAGTGATTGACAATGTTCGTGGTACGCCTCCAGAAATGTCAAAGCTGCTGCCATGCGCTGCTTTTTGTGGTCATCTGACAAGAGTTTTGGTACCCATTTGTCACAAAACTTGTGATAGCCTAGGTCTTCCGTCACAACCCCAAACAAAAAAGTTCGTGAAATTCGAGGAAACTAGTGAAAGCCCCGAAATTGTGGAGCGGCCGGTTTTCGAGAATCCTTTCGTCAATTTGCTTTACCAGTTTAGCATTAAAAATGTTCGGCCGGTCACTTCACGCTTTCTCGTGAACATTAGTGTGGCCATTTTTAAACATGATGCACCATTGTCTCACTCATTATGTCGTTTCCATACACCGTACAAAGTTCCCCATAAATCTCAACTGGTCTCATTTTTGGGGGGCTAAAAATCTAATCACTGATCGTTCGTCACAACTGGCTAAACATTCTGTTGCCGCACAGATTTTAAACATTCACAGCGAACAAAACAGAGGCAACACTTACCGCCAACGTTTACAACCGAATGCGTGAGGATTCAATAGACACTTCGACACCAAGATAGAGATGCTAGCGCCATGTCTCGCCGCGCAGCGGCTGAACTTAAGTTACGTTCTGAATAGCCAAGAAAAGCATACAATTATATATTGTACAGGGAAATGGTAGTTCGTGAATCAATTTTGAAACTTCACTTTTTGTTTTAAATAAAGTCTTGTGCTCAGGTAATGTCATTAAACAACATGCTATTGAATATATTATGCAATGCAAGCGATTTCAATCTGGAATAGTAATGAAATCCTGAGACTCGTAATATGTGAATACAACCCAGCATCTTCTCTAATGATTGTGAAAAGTGGAGAAAACGACTGCCTCTGAAGGGAAACAGCAAATAATTAAATATTTATCGGCATTTTCTCACTTCTCCTTTTCGTAATATTGGATTGATCGGAAAGTCATGTCGTATTTTGCTAACAGATGTCGTTAGTGCGTTTTTTTTTTTTTGGATAGAAGCACCATGCGCACGCATCTCACTGAAATACTATATAATGTCACATTTCTAACCCATTCAATAAACAGAAAGTTGTTCGATTCCAATGAGTTGGACAGATTTTATACGGAGTTGAAAATGGAGGGAAAAACTGTTGGTTTTCGCTATATTTTGCTTTTTTTATTTTCAAAAAGCAAGAATACGATGCAAGCTTGCGAAAAGTTGCGCAAAATTTATGCGGACGATGCTCTAACGACAAGTCAGTGCGAGCGCTGGTTTGCGAAATTACGTTCTGGCGATTTTGATGTGAATGATGCTCCTTAGTCAGGAAGGACATTGGAGACTGACGATGACGAAATAAAGGCAATGGTTAAGTGTAACCCGCAGTACACGTCACGAGAGATTGCAGAGACACTACACACTGCACAATGAACCGTTCATAATCATTTAAAGAAGCTCGGGTTCGAAAGCAAGCTTGAAATTTGGGTTCCTCCTGAGATGAAGGAAATCCATTTGGTGAAGCATTTGAGCATATGCCATTCCCTTCTTAAGCGTGAAGAAAACGACCTTTTTCTGAAGCGTATGGTCACTGGTGATGAGAAATGGACTTTGTACAATAACGTCACACGCAAGTGGTCTTGGAAACAGTGCGATGAACCACCTCAATCCAAGCCCAAAGGGAACATTCACCAGAAAAAGTCATGCTGTTAGTGTGGTGGGATTTCAAAGGTAATATGCATTTTGAGCTCTTACCAAGAAATCAAACGATTAATTCAGCCGTGCACTGTCAGCAGTTCGACAAATTGAACAATTTAACCAATCAAAAGCGGCCAGAACTCGTGAATCATAAAGGCGTTATGTTTCACCAAGACATCGCAAGACCACACACGAGTTTGGTTACCCACCAAAAGCTGTCGGAACTTGGTTGGAATGTGCTACCCCACCCATCGTACTAGCCCGACCTTGCACCTTCAGATTACCATTTGGTTCGCTCTTTGCAGAATTCCTTAAATCATGAAACATTCGATTCCGACGAGGCTATAAATCGGCACCTGGTACAGTTTTTCTCTTCTAAAGACAGGTCATTCTACAAGCGTGGGATTATGAATCTTGCTGAACGATGGAAAAACGTCATTGAACAAAATGGTCAATACATTATTGATTGAATTCTTATTTTTATAGGAATAAATCACCTTTGAAAACATAGTAAAAATACGACATGACTTTCACTCAACCCCATATTATCATCCCACAATGCGATCAAGCATGTAGCTATATTTCTGATTCACCTTGTTAAGCACTTAATCTCGGGCTAACCTTTAACTACCACTTGAATCAAAACGTTTATCTGTTAATTAAATTAGCAAGTTAGGTAAATCTTTTCAGTGTCAAGAATATCATTCAGCTTTAAGCCATAAATCAGTTAACTACCCATACAATAATTTACAAGAAATTACTAAAAATCAATGTATAAGTCATTTTCTCCTTCCTTTCCGTATGCCTTCGTGGTGTAACGGTAGCACACTCGGGGTATATTCCAGAGGCCCAAGGTTCGAGTCCAGAAGAATACCTCACATATCCTGTTTCCAAAAAATCTTAATGGCTCTGCAAATGTAAATAATTTCTTTTGTGTTTCATTTTACAAACATAAATACGATATATAATATGATTGCAGTACTACGGCTTCAAAATTTCAATATACTTAAGTCATATAATAAAATGGGTTTAGATTATATAAGAAGATAATTTCTTTTAAATTACTAAACTTTTCAACGTACAATGTTTGCAACGCTATGCAGTAGTAATACTGAGTTTTATTCATTACTTGCTTAAACTGTCTTGCATATAAATTCTTCACTTTTATCAAACTATGTATAATTACTCTGAACTTGGGAATGAAACAATTAAGTAAAGTGCAGAAAGAAAAAAACTGGAAATGCATAGCTAAGTAATGGAAAGTAGAAAAAAAAGTAAGACGAAAACAAAACTTCGCTAAAAAGAAAAAAAAATCATGCATTGCAGCGTTATTCAGTACAATTTAATTTTATGATAATCGAAATCGTAGCTCCTACATCTGTGGTCTCGTAAAAGCTTTTATGTCGCTCTTTACAAAGTTCAATCCCTTTTTAATGTACTTTTCATGTTTAGATCATTACCAATTCATCTACGCGTTTGCTATATCAAAAATCATCTCCTAATGAACTTTCGTTTTCTTTTCAACGTTCTCTTTGGTTTTCATTTCTTTGCTATTCGTGGAATTTAAATTAACTAAAGGCTATAAGAAAAAAGTAATTGTTAATTATGATGTATAGTTTCAATTAGGTAATTGACAACGAACGAACAAAGCTTTATTTTAAAATTATACAGGTGTGAAATTCAAATTCAAAATGTATTTTTTCTGAGACATTAATCAATTCAAATATTATAAGAAAATGCCGTTACATATATTTCTGATAAGAACTGAAATATTAATATTTTTATAAGTTAGATGTTCACATTTAATAATGAACGAAAGTCAAATGATCTGAAAACCTTCTTGTATTTAAAAATTATTTGAGCTTTTTATCCTTATTTTATGAGTTTCTAATTTTGTTTGTGTTTTTTTTGTATAGAGAGTTTACTCCAGTATTAAAAATAATGTTACGTATGTATCAATGCAATCCCCTTAATGGAGTTTGGCGATTTTTTACGGAAGAAAAAACTCATGGTTTATAATATCGAAAATTATGTATTGGATCCATACATATTATTATTATTTATTCCTAAAAATCAATTAATAAATTACTTAGAAACTTGTCTTTTCTAGTGGAAATTTCATATTTATCATTTTAAGAAATGAATCAAAGTCATTTTTCTTACTAGAGGTTTTGCTACAATATTTCTTGCAGAAATTTTACCGCAGTTTTTTCCATTGCAAACGAATTCCACAAGCATATATTTTAAAATAGTTTTTAAGGCAAATAATATGACCATTTTCCTATAAAAATCGTTAGAGCTTAGAACACAGCGTAAAAAATGCGTATAAAAGTGACGACGATGCTTGTTAAAACTGAGGATTTCTTATACGCATTACTTTACGAATTGTAATGCACAAGTCTGCCAGTATTTGAACATAAATTTGGTAGTTTAACTAAGGTGGATGCGCTAGTACATAAGTACCAAAATAATATTAAAAATCAAGATATAGTATTCATAACTTCTCGGTATTTCTAAATGATATTTATTCTATGATTTCGTCAATCAGGTGCTTTCTGATTATTCAATTTCTAAATTACTAATTACCTCAGGCAAGCTCTTCCTAGGCTTAATCTTTAATGCATAAAAACTGTGACTTTCATAGTTTATAAATTAAAGTTTACCATAAAATGTTTTTGAAATTCATGATGTATCATAATTTATTGAATTTTACAACAATAGCATCAAGCATTCTGAAATTAAGAACCTCCATACAACCAATTAACCATAATTTATTGGTATTAAATTATGGTTATTATTATTATTTTTCGAAAATGATTACATAATCAATGTTTCTTAATACACGAATTTAAAGTGTAAAAGCAAAACGTTATATTAATTATGTACCCGCAATTACTAATGTCATCCTTCTAATGAAAGAATGACTACGATATAAATTTGGTTGCATAATATATTCTATTTTTTTCCTCTTTATATCATACTTTATTCAGTCAATGAAGTCAGTGGAGAAAATTAACTTATACTAATATAGTCTAATTACACTTAGCTAAGAGATTGTATTTACTGTCAGTTACCTATTTATCTAAAAGAAGTGCTCATTAAATATGTAACTTTTTTTTACTTGTTACGTCCTGCGCCCTTAAGCACTAGATGGAAAGGTTGCCCCGTGGAGGTCTGTTTAAGAGAAACTGGCTCGTATCCACCTTACAAATGGGGAAAACCACAAAAACGCCCATGCAGTCAGCCCGTTCGTCGAGACTCGAACATCGGACCGAACTGCCAGTTTGAGCCAATATGTTTTATATTGTTGGAGAAGATTGTTGGTAAATTAAAAACCGTTAAAGCTCATCTGATCCACTGAAACACGTGTTGCAATTTTACACATTTTTTAGGAAATTTCCATGCTGACTGAAAGTTTCTCCGTCAACAATTTTCAATATTTAATGTGAGAAAACTATTCTAACTGATTTTACCTTACATAAAAAAACGAGGAAGGCCTATTGGGGGAATTCTGAAAATTTCCAAAAGGTTAACAAACTGACGTAGCAACTGGCAAAGAATTTGCTTACGTGTAAGAGAAAATGGCATCTAGACTTCTTTTCTTTTGTTGTCTGTATGCAAGGTTTGTGCCAAAAGTAAGAGTAGCATTATTTTCTAATGCGACTTCTCTTCGCAGAACGGTCCCGCCAGAAGGGGTGTCGCATGGCGGTCTTTGAAAAGCAGAGCACAATGCGACAGTTGGCTCCAATCCCTCAGAGCGTCAGGCTGCGCAATTGAGTGGATCCCCGTTTGAACGTACTGTTATAGTTACAAGGGAGAAATCCCTGAACCAGCGATATGCCATCAAGGTTTACGTCAAACTGGGAAAGACCCCATGCAACATTTATCGGATTATTCAAGAGGCTTTCAGTGATAACTCTTTCACCACATAGCAGTCGGTAAGGTAATTAAGATGTTCAGAGAAGACTGTGGAAACTTTACAGATGAAGCTCGCTCTGGACGCCTTGTATCATCGCGGGGTGACGACTCTATGGAGCTTGATACTAAGGTCAAAGAATGAGTGTTGTATTAGGCAACACACTAAATGTACTGAAATAACAGAAACAAAGATATGTTAGGAACATGATCAAATTTCGTGGATGCTTCCTAATGGCAACGCTCCCAACATGCAGCAATATTATACGTTTGAGGATTTTAAGTGATTGCATCAATCTGATTAATAAACACTGAAAACAGATTGAGGCATTACTTCTGCGACGAACCTCGCGAATATCTAAGACTGCACTATCGGAATACAATGTTTGCCCTATTTGCTGAATCAAGATTCTTTTCTTGACTGTTGTATGTTGTATTAAGATGCATTTATCTCTTTCGTATGCATTTATCTCTTTCTTCTCTTTCGCATTTATCTCTTTCGTTAATAAGAGTCAAAAGTGCAGTACCATTTATTGTCGCGGCAAATACCTAGCAAGATCTCCTTTGAGTCTTAACCAAGCATAAATTAGTAAAACAATTAGATGTTATTATTTCACTTTCAAACAGAAAATGTCTGAAAGCAAAACCTAAAATTATTGCAAATCTACCAAGTTGAAATTATGTTTTCAAGTTCAGTTGCTTATCAGAACAAAACAATCGTTTGAAAAATTCCCATTTCTTAGTAATAATTTAAAATAACTGCTATTAACTTTCGTATCATTAGAATAATTAATAAAAGGTGTTTCTAATACCGCATAACATAATTTCGATTACAAAATTTTAAACTCGGCTTCCAGAGTACGTTATCATATACTATTTTAAGAAACATTAGACCGTTTAGTGAAAAGTCAGGGACGTTATAGAAAACTCGTTTGTGAAGAATATCGGTGCTGTAAAGCAGCAAATTTAAGCTATCATTAGATGTATAATAATACATAGGTATTAATGGGTATTAGCATACCTTCTGCACGAATAGGAATATGACGAGATGTTCAGTAAGATGGCTGTAGCGTTCGAATATTACATCAAGCACAAGCAGTAAAGTATTGTGAGATTTCTCTTTAGTGAAGATATAAAACCCACACGGGCTTATCAACGGAACAAAATTCAATACAGTGATAGCAGCATGAGTTATGATGGATTGAGAAGACTAGAACCATTAATGTGGAGAATTTCCTGAGTTTATGTCTAACAGTGACAAAAGGCAACATTGCAGCTATGGGAAATACAGTGAGTAAAAGCTACTGCATAACAGTTACGAAAATGGCATACGTATTGAACATAAGGGTTTCATCATTCATAACGATCAGGAATTCCAAAAAACAACCACTAAATTCGTACACAAGGGGTTGTCACCTAATATGAAAGAGAGATTTTTCGATATTTGCTCTCAGCATCTGCGTCTGTATGAGGCAGATGATGAACATTTTTGCAGCGTATCATCTTTAGAAAAGAGAAAAAATTAGAGTTCCAGCGCAACGATCAAATTTGATCAGAGCTGTGTGCAAGTGGTTTTGAAGTTGTTATAAATAATCCTTTTCCCGCCGGATCTATTGAGATGTAAACACTGGTATTCAACTAGACGGTATTATGATGAACTTAATAATGTTATTTTTATTTAAATGTTTTATAATACGTACTTATACATTTCTGTCGTTTATGAAACGAAATACGAGTAAAAGATCTGGAGGTTTAAATAGTTAATAATGTTACGGATTTTGTATTTATTTAGCTATTTATTTAGAAGTGTAATTACAATTTTTTTATTTTCTCGTGCAATGCAGACGAATTTGAAGAGAAAGTACGTCGGAAAATTAAAAATACAAGAGAGTGTGCACTTAATTAATTACAAGAGAGCGTGCATTTACTAAATAAATATTTTGTAATTGCTGTTGTTATCCAGAAAAATCGAGATATTTATAAATTTTACCAAAATGTTCTCGTAAGTAATTAAAAAGCTTATAAAAGCCGAATTAAAACACCTCAGCTCAGCTGTTGTGTTAAACGAACTGTTTGTTTACTTAATGCTGTTATTGACTGTAGCGAATTTGCTGTGAGATTGAACTAACTTTCTCTGTTTTTAATTGAGTTCTGTTTAACGTTTAAGATATTGTGATACTGTACGAATATCTCTGAAGAAATATTTCAGCATTTTCTTTTATTTCTTCTGAAACGAGTGAATTTTATTAACTTTTTATCGACTTGTGCATTCAATCCATTGCGAACCCGTACGCATGCATCAATAAGTTAAGACAAGGTCCATATTCCTGCGCGAAATCACAAGCTCATTCGTTGTCTGTCCATACTTCTTTGAAGGTGCCACTTCCACTGGTATGAAAATGTACTATATCACGACTGCTGAGTATACAACAATATTACAGAATTACATGATTCCAGAACTGCAGCAGCGAAATGTTGTTAATGACACTGTATGGATGCAATGAATGCAAGATGTTGCTCATCTACACGTCGCACATGTGTTCGGCAAGTTCTACAACGGCACTTTAGAGAAAACGTCATCTTCCGTAACTTTGCAGTTTCGTGGTCACCGCAATTCCCTGACCTCACTCCGATAGATTTCCGGTTTGGGGGCTATAAGAAATCTAAGGTGTACACATCAAACCCACGAAATTTATCAGAATTGAAAGATGCCTTAAAAACTGAAGTTATACATATTACTCCTCCGATGCTGCATTCGTCATTTTTATCAACAGTCTTATAAAGTATTTCTCCCACCTTCTTAGCATGCTTTCGTGGTGAAATGGCCAGCACACTCGGCGCGTATTCGAGAGGTCCGCGGTTCGAGTCTAGGCGAGGGCACTATTATTTTTTATACCTTCTATTTTCAAAAAAATCTTAATGACTCTACAGTGGCTCCCGAAATAGAAAAGATGGTGGATGATGATTCTCCACCCTATGGCGAGTGGGTCCCCTAATTCCCAGTCGCCCTTTAAAAGGGGGAGTATATAAGGTATTTCTCCCACCTTCTTAGTATGCCTTCGTGGTGTAATAGCCAGCACAATCGGCGCGTATTCTAGAGGCCCGTGGTTCGAATCCCAGCGAGGAGATTGCTCATTTTTCACATATCCTGCATTCAAAAAATCCTAATGAATCTACAGTCTTCCGCATGCAATGCGTTGCCATCTGTGAAGGCGATTACTTTGAAAACTTGTAATTCCAATAAAAGGTGTGTTTTTCTTTAATCTCTTGTGTTGTGACTGGACCTTTCAAATGTTCTTCTTTGCAACTGGCAGGTTTCGTCATGCATGTATCATTCCAACGTCATTTATGTTTCCAATATTCTGATCAATTTGTACAGGAAAAAAAGTGGTTTTGCTATTCCAAAATTTTGAAATGTTTTCATTGTAACAGTAACCGTGAGAGTTCTGTTATTTTAAATCTTCGCAATCTTGAGCCCACACCTTCAAATAATAATATCTGAAATTTCACTTCGATTTGTTGAATGGATAGGAGCTACTTTTCATTCTTGTCTAATCAGCGCTCTACTTTTCCTAACTTGACTTTCGTTTTCTATTTATGTTACCAGAATTTAACTACTCGAAGAATAAGGTCTTAAAACGACCTTGTTTAAGAGTGTAAATTCTACACAAAAAGACTTTTTCGTCAAAGTTTTCAACTTGTAGCAAGTGCTCTTTCGTGAAATCATCATTAAAACTTTTTCTGTTTAGAGCCAACTTTAAACAAATATCTAAAGCTAGATTAAAACTAAGAAAAATACACATTCACAATTTGAATAGGTTTTACATCCATCTACTTCATCTTTTCTTTCAATCAGACGCCAGTCTTGACCTTCCATTCCTCGGGAAAGAAAAGGTATTAGTTCTTTTCATAACAGTTTCCATGTGTTATCAATACTCTTTCTTGAAATTTTTTTGGCCCTCAAACATTTTCATTCACACCAAACTTTAGTTCTTCTTCCCGCCATGCTCTCCAGAAATTGTTCTGAGTGAGACGAGGTTTTTAATGTTTTATTTCCGCGAATACATACCACCACTATCCAACCGCTACAATTTGTAATAAACTCGACTTTCCGGACCTTAGAAAATTCCTTAAACAAAAAACTAGACCTATTTTCCTAAAATAGAGCTTAATTTTAAAATTTTTAAGTGAAGCCAGAAGAGCCTAACTTTAAGTACATTCAATTTATACTTTCATTCCATTCATCTCTTATACAAAGTATTTAGAGTCATGCTTGACCAAAACTTACATTTGTACAAGTTTACCTTTTACAATATTTTAAAAGCTGACATTAGCATTTCAACATTCAATAGAACATTTTAACACGTAATACTTTAAAATGCATTTTACATCATTCTTTATAGTGGCTATATAAAATTCATAAAGCTTGGCTACAATCTTAGAGTTAACACAATTGAAGTCTTTCGACTAAACATATTCACAAATTAGTTTCTCCCAACTTGAGAATTCTAAAAGGAAAGTATTTACAAAATAAATTTTCGCCAACTTGCGAATTCAAAGATCTTTTCTGTTTAACACTGTTACAACACATTGTTTAACACTGTTACAACATAGTTACAACTACATTCTCGCAAACTTGCGAATTCAGTTTCTTGCTTTAAACAGTATTAAGCAACGTAAAACACATGACATAAATCGAACTTTCAATACAAGGAAAATTTTCACTTATCTTTTTAGTTTCTATACTTCTGCATTCTCTTGGCGCAGAATTCTTGCCACGTTGGAGATTTCAAACTTCGGATTCTCAGTCGTCTCGGGCAGCTGGTATTCGCTTCCGGACATTCTTTTCTTTTCATTCCTCGGGAGTTGAATCGGGCAGATTTTCTTGTCACTGAGGATTCTGTAATTCTGGCTTCCTCTTTGTTTGGTATCTCCCGTACCTTAACTCGGAATCTTTGACAACTTTCTTGGTTTTTCTGGGTCCCTGAAAAGGAATAGATCTTGCGTCGTCGGGTTGTTTTCTTTTCCTCGATCTCAGCTGGCATATCTCTGTGGTTTCTGTCGAGGTCGTTGGTTTCGGTTCTGTAACTGCACGTTTTCTTTGCTTATCTTCGAAGAGTCTTTTCCGGTTTCCCATCGGCGCTGACTTCTGTTGAAGAGGAACTTTTCTCTGTTTCGTATTCTTCATTCTGGCGGTGCCTGAACCTTGTTGCTGTTGCATTCATTTCGCAATCCTTTCTCCAGAGTTATGGGCTTTTTTTTATTGCTGGGGGATCTTAGATGGGCGACGATCTATGATGGTTAACAAGTATCTGTTTTTATTAATCTTTGTTCTAGAGTAGGAAACAAACAAATCAATCCCAACCAATTCATTTGGGAAAGTGGTTTTTATGCTATTTAAGTACCCGGCCGGGTTGTAATTAACGTCGTTAATTAATTGACACAAGTGACATGACCTGACATACGCCGTCGCAACTTTGAACAACTGCGGAAAACACACCGCTTCGCGGACACTTTGCGAGGTTTTCCTAACACCAAGATGGGCTCGTAACTTCGAGTCATGGAACTCCTCTAGAATACTTAAGAGTAGACTCACTGGGACTACCGGCCGCAGTTCTTGATTATCGTTGGTTCTTTTCATGTAAAAGGGCAATTTATCTATAATTTCATAATAGGCCGCCCTATTGCGAATAGCCGTTAAGTCTACATATTCAAAATTTTCGGGATCTTCTTCGGGCTTAAACGTCTTTAAATTCTGGGTCCGTTTTTAACTCGGCGATTATTGTTTCCCGGGATTCAATAATTTTCGCAGTTAGCATCGTACATTTAATTATATTTCCATCGTCATCGATCTTAATCCTTGAAAGTGCATCTGCAACTAGATTTTCTTTCCTCGGCGCGTATTTTATTATTAAACTAAACTCTTGTGGTTTTAGTGTCCAACGTATAAGTCGGGACGAAAGATTTTTACCGGAGTATAGGCGACCAAATGCTGCGTATGCAGCGGGATGAATACACAGTTATTGGGGCACTCTCAAAGAACACCCGAAATTTTTGCACCGATAGTAGGACTGCGAGAGTTTCCCGCTCAGTTGCAGTATAATTTCGTTGAGTTTGATTAAGCGTCTTGCTAAAAAAAGCTATTGGCTGCCAATTTTAGGAAAGAAATGCTCCAACTATGTAGTCTGATGCGTTTGCTGCAATCTCCAAATTTTGATCCCCTTCCGGGGATTTAAGAACAAGGGCATTAATTAAGGCGTGTTTCAAATCTTCAAACGGCGTGTTCGCCTCCGCTGGTCTAAGGTTGTCATATATTTAGTTGATCGAATTTTTCTTATAATTTTAGGTATTATCGGGAGGGATTGTGTGGGGTATTTCGTTATGTTATTTAATTTTCTGTAGTCAACTGCGAATCTCCACGCTTTCGGATCTGCAGGTGGTAGTCCTTTCTTCGTTCTACATAAAACTACAGGACTGGCAATGGGGCTGGTACTTGGCGTAATTATATTATCCTCAAGCATTTTCTTAATGTGTTGCTCGAGAATGTCTTCCTTCACACGGTCATACCTGTACGGCTTAGACCGAACTGGGGGCTCATTACCAGTATCAATGCTGTCCGAGACAATCTGGCAGAAGCCAGGTTTTACGTCGAATAATTTGGCGAAAGTTCTTACCAGTTCTTGAATTTTTTCTTTTTCTCCTTCTTCGAGGTCATTCAGCTAAAGTTCTGGCATTTCAGTTTGTTCAACTTACACTTTATTCGTCCTGACCTGTAAGGTACAAGCTTTGAAAGTAGTTTTTGCGCTAGCTGAGCGTAAGATATCAACCCCCAATATGACTGCGGTTAATAAATTCTTTACTATAAGAAAATTAATTTTTGGCGTTTCATTTTTTATTTGAACATGCAGCCCCACTTTTCCTAATCAGACACACTCTTTGCCTTAAGCAGCAATCACTCGTTGTCTTAAACAGTTGCTGTCCTAACGACGAAAATGCTTTTTAAAAAAATCCTGCGACAGGAAGCTGCATTGAGCCCCGGATTCCAGTAAGACGGTCTAGTCACCGTGTTATGTAGTGATTTTAGTTAGTTTTTAAGTATGGATTAATGTGTGGTTAATTGCAGTTCATTTGTTAATTGGTTATTGAGTGAGTAAATTATATGTATTAATTTATGCTTATTCTAAACTTTTCTTCACGAGTTGTATTGCTTACGTTATTGAATCAATTATTTTTATGCGAGTTAAATAGAGTTCTCATTCTTACGTTACGCGTTCGATAGTAATAGCTTTCGGGAAAGGAGACAATGGGAAATCGGTTGCTTTCTGCGTAATATTTGAAATTTAAAAATACTTCCTTTTTATTCACATGGATGAATTTATACCTCTTAGAAAGAAAAAATTTAGCCTTCTCATGAATCTACTTTCATGACTGTACGTCGCCCCGTTGGAGAATTATGCCCATTTAATTGCTAAAATTGTTGAATTTCGTGTCTAAAAATTTATTCTGCTATAAGGGTCGTTTTCGAGCACTTCTTCGTCCAAGGTCATGTACTGCTTCCGGTTGGGCGGTAGGGTTGTTACATTCTTTCCCTCACCCCTCTCCTGTTGCCAAAGGGGGTGGCGAGGGTGGAATTTTTTTTGGTGTGTAGAAGGAAAAACTAAGTTTTCGCAGCACTGTTTTGTGTTTGGCGAGATTTGCATACTAATTCACCAAATTTGGTGATTTTCGAAAATTATGGATTCTGGACGATTAAAATCGTCGTGCAAGGCCATGCTCAGCCCTTTTGCCTTGGATTCGCAGCTGTAAGAAGACTCTTCATTTTTCTTCCTCTGGAAGAGCCGATGTTGACCCGGGGTGTCCGGTAGTGGACATGTTTACGTCTTTCTGGCTTCAAGTTAAGGGGGAGATGAGGAATAAGATAAAGATGTACATCTAAAGGGATCATTTGAACGCCTGCTCCTCTACACTTTACCATCCCCGTGTAGGAGTCTAGAATGTTGTTTTTTCTCATCGAATCAATGCGTTAACCCCATAGTGGATGGAACTTGAATCCAGCTTTGTCCGGCTTCTTCCTGATCGGTCACTCAGATCGAGTACTACCATCAACTCGCCAGGATGAGCCTAGACGGAAAAGGGAGGTACCTTTAGGAGATCTCTTATGCTGCACAAATGCACTTTACCATCTTCATATTGTCTGACCCAAGCGTCCAGATTTCTCGTCGGAGTCCCTCGTTCAACATCTGCTAAGGATTGGTCGACAGAAGAGCCTTGTTCAACACCTGCTATGGATTGGTCATCCGGAGAAAAATCTATTAGATGTGTTAATGCTTAATTAAGTTTCGAAATTCTTCCCTTCAAGTGAGTTCAACCTTTTGATTGTTAATTTCACCTGAAATTTAGTACAGCTTTCAACCTAACTTCCGTGAACATGTTTCCTAAGTAAGGAGGCTAATTAAAATTTTTAAGAGATTTGATTAATTGAAGAAAAATTTTCCAGTTATGAATTATTAAAGTAAGGAGTAATTATATGTGTATTTAATTTCTATTCAAATTCTATTTAACTTTTAGTCCAAATTTTTCTGCTGGATCTTAAATCCAGGCTGTTTAATTAAGCAACTGCTGCACTATTACTCTATTTAGGACCTTTTAACTTTAACTTGGATTGTAATTTAAAATTTATATGTAATGAATTAAGATAGAGTATTAAATTTGTTAACTTATCTAAATTTTACCTTTTTACTTTAAGTTGTTACTATTTTTGGTTGAGAATTAACTTTAACT
The DNA here is from genome assembly GCA_000611955.2 of Stegodyphus mimosarum. NCBI lineage: Eukaryota > Metazoa > Arthropoda > Arachnida > Araneae > Eresidae > Stegodyphus > Stegodyphus mimosarum. Next base: position 264,542 of record KK120644.1, read on the forward strand.
TTTGCAAATTAAGGAACAAAAATAAAAATTTAAATTCTACCTTTACCTTTGAGTAATTGAATGTAGGAATAAATGCAGTCATTTTTCTCCAACGGGTCTACTTGAATATGTAATATTTTCTAACTGCCTAAGGGATTGCTAAATTTATGCATGTAATTTTTACCTGAGTAAATTAAGAAATTTCTTTGAACGAAGTAATCATTCTCATAATTAGGAAACACTCATAATTAGGTACCATACTCGGTGATTCATTTGAAATTTCTTTTTTTTTTGTATTTTATGCTGGCCAGCAGAATCTGATAAACTGCATAAAAATTTAATATTTAACGGTGAAATATAATTAGTTCTAAATGAATTTTTGGATGTCAACTCGGTATAATAATGAAGATTTAAGTTTATAAGATTTCATGTCATTTTTATAGTGCCTGAATAAATATCCTTGGTTATCTATTTGATTCAGAGTATTTTCTTGTGATGTATTGTGTAATGCTCATATGTCTTGTGTAATGTTCTTAACACCAGTACTCCTGCTTGGTCTTAGGGGTTGTTCGGGTTAGTTTTGGGGAAAAATTATACACAACGCAATGAAGTTTTGGTTTTGATATTATTGTAGGCAAATTATTTAATTTCAGGTTTCAATTGGAACAGTTAGTATTTAACGTCTGGTACCATAAGATCAGAACAACCGTGACTAGTTTAAATTCTTTTTTTCGCCCCTTTGGTCCAACTGCTTTTTATTTCCTCACGCTTTGGTCTGACCGGCTTTTCTTCTGTCCAGCTCCTGCTACCTTCCCCTCTCTATTCGATAGGAATTCTGCTGAGCTTGAGGTTTCGTAGATCGTAGATCTTTTCGTTTAAGACAAAGCATGACCATTACGGTCTTCACTCTTCATTAAATTTCCGCCCTTAGGCCCATTGCTTGAAGGATGATTAAGGTGTAACTGATTTACACCTATCGTCCGTGGACGTGAATACAGCAGCGAAGTTGTCGGGAAAGAGCATTTGAAGATTTTGAAAATCTGCAATTAGTATGATGAGCATATCCGAGATAGCAATATACGATGTTAAATTATGATAGCATTCAGATGACTTGCAATTTTAGCAGTATTCTTTGTGGTAAACATTGAAGCTACGTTAATTGTGATAGCATTTGAAGGCATTACATATAAGGTACGTATCCATCGCTTTTTGATGTAGAATTTGGCATAAATGGCTCGATCTAAGGCTTCGGTCATGGAACACAAATTCCGTAGGTAAACATCGGCTCCGGTCAAAACACAAAGTCCGAATAAATGAGCACTGTTCGGTCAACATACACGAGTCCAGTCAATACTGAAGTAAAACGCGTAACACAAACACAGTCTTGTCACACTGAAATCGCATGCTAGCAAAGGACGAATCGGAGTAAAGCACACTTGTGCATTCTGATTGGTCGAGTTAATAATAAAGTAAATCACAATTTATGGATATAATTAATAAATGTGAGAATATCTTGCAGTAACTGTTCTTGAAAATAATAATATTCAATCTTCTAAAGCAGAGAAAAATAGTAAATCTTGTAAAACATTTGCAGTAATTTTAGAAACTTGCAATATATGCACAAAAGGGGTGGGGAGGGTCACGTGATGAGCGCCGTCAAATCGTAAACACAGAAAATCTTCCTGGTGATATTTTGCATAGATGAAAATACAATTTGCAATAACTATATACAATACATTAATATTCACTTATTATTCAAATTCATTTAGTACTAATAATGTTAACTTAAGAAAATTGAAAAAATCTTGGTTAAATATGATGATAATGGGCTAAGTCCTTAACCTGCTTTGCCAGGCCTCAATAAATGCGTAAGTCCATGAGATGATGATGTGATATACACAGTGAAATACACTTTCAGTAATTATTTACAATATTTACATCACCACCAGGAAGAACTATGATGGATGGTGCGTGGTCTTTTAATAACGTGCTCTTCAGTAGGATCATAATTAGAAATTTCTCTGATTGCTGGATATGTTGAGTTTTCCATCGAGGTAAAAAATTTATGCGTTAAGATAAGGATTGCATCTTGTAGTGGCGTGAGTTTTAGATCAGCGTGAATAATAGAATTACGCACGTACCATGGTGCGTTTGCTATGGATCTTAACCCTTTGCACTCGAGCGGTGCCTGAGAGGCACCACTGCATGTGATGCGATAACTCGAGCGGTACCTGAGAGGCACCCTTCGAATCGATGTGTTTATTTGTGTTTGACCTAAGGAATATCGCTTGAAAGGTCTACTTGGCCTTTTATAGAGCATATTACGCGGTGTCTAAATAGCTATAAGGGTGTGTTATCTGAAATAAAGGCCGTCTTAGCACCGCTTATGGGATAAAATGTCTTATCTCAAAACTACTAGTGATCAACTGAGAGGAGACTTTCGACAAAAACAGTCTAGCACAGCTTCTACTTCACACAGCACTTCTGAAGTGATCCGACTAAATAGGAAGCTGCATGTTATTCTGATGGGACAAAAAAAAGATTGCAAGGTTTATTCCCAAAGAACTTCCGGTCAAAGGCGACAAACTGTGTATTACTGTGACACATGTCCCGACAAGCCAAGAATGCGCATTGGAGATTGTTTTATAAAATATCATAAGAAGCAAAATTATAGAACGTAATTTTTAATAAATGTCTTTCATTAAGTTAAAAAATATGTATAATGTTCAAATATACGAGTTTAAAGTGCTTTATTGTGTCTAAATGTTTTTAAGTTAACAATAATGAACTCATGAAATAAGCGAGAGCGGCTGATTACTCTCGAGTTGCTGGTTCACCCGACGAAAAAGCGCCTCGAGCGCAAAGGGTTAAAATTTTATTTTGAAGACAGTTCAGTTTATTTCGATCAGTTTTATTTCCGGTGGCCCAGGCCGGTACTGCATATATCATGATGGGTCTAATGAGTGTAAGGAATAAGATTCTTTTCACTCTGATTTTTAAGGTAGACTTCCGCCCCAGCAAACTATATAAAGCCATATATGCGGCGTTAGTTTTGTTGATAACGTGCGTCATATGATCATGAAAATTAAGACGTTCATCAATATATACACCCAGATATTTGTAAGAGCTGGCACTCGGAATAATAACATTATTAATGGAGATTTTGGTATCAACAGGCCTGAGTATTCTTGAGGTTTCGTCTGAGCGTGAAACCTTAAATAATGCGTAAAATTCTTCGCACGCGCGTTTTCAGCCATTCGCCTACTCTGAAATTTGGCAGCTAGTTAGAATCAGCTTTACAGCGTTTGCGAATTTCTAACTTCAAGAAAATCTTGAATTGACGGAAGCAACCGCGGTAAAATTATTTCGATGATTTCCTTGTCGGGCCTTTTCCTATATAATAATTTGACAATATGGATCTTCCTTAAGATGAAATCTGTTAATTCGTCAACATTAGTTTGGTATTTACTGAATAATTCTGATTCGAGCCTTGCCCGGTCGTTTACAACTGGGAATGCTTTCAATAAGGAATTTTTTTAATTTTCCCACGTATACGTTTCGGATTCTGGATCCCCCAGCAAATTCTTGCCAATATTTTTGTACCAGCTGAGGGTTTGACCTTTTAGGTTCGACGTACCGAGGATAATTCTTTGCGGTTGGTTCACAGGATATAACGTGAAGTGTAACTCCAGCTGTTCCAGGAAGGTCATTACGGATCCTCTTCCGTCAAAAGTTGCTTCTTTGCCGCTCTCATCGTTTCCAAGGTAAATCCAAATCCCTCCATGGGGTTTGTTTGTGACTGAGGGTACTGAAAGGTGGGAGGGGTCAACAAGAAATCTTCACTTCCTAACGGTATGGTTCGTTAAGAACACTTTCGGGCGCCAAATGTGGGGTTTTACTTATTTACTTCTAAAGTTCTGACTTAGAACCCCACAAACGCTAACATGAGAATAATCGCTAAAGTGTGTGAACAAAACAGGTAACGCTTTAAAAGGGTTCACAACCCTTTATTTCTCAGAATATTTACAATCAGTTCCTAACTCGGAACATACACAAAGCCTCCACTTGGGCTTGAACTAAAATAATTATGAAATTAAACTAAATTAGCTTAACTAAGCTATCTGAAAGATATAGCCGAAGCTGTCAGAAATCTAACTAGTTGGCTTCTAAATATTAATTAAATCGACGAAGCCAAGCAAGAGCCTAAGGTATGACCGAGCGTAGTAACTAAGAGCGAGCTTAGCCAAAGGCAAACGCGCGCTAGTCAGGAAATCAGACTCTCTCTCTAGACGTCGGTGAAACATTGACTTAAATAGTACTAAGCTGAAATTAGAATAAGATAGGAAAGATACAAAACTTAAAATAACTGTTAATAAACTTAGGATAAACCTTACAGTGTAAATTTGGGAATTGGTATGAGTGTTCACCTAAGAAACACTGATCTCGATGGAATGTTGTTTGTTGCTCTTGGATTAAATTTAAATATATATTACTGATAAACATGCAGCATCCTTCACTTAAAAGTGCACAAATTCACAAAAGCAATCGAGTAGGGATCTTCTAGTAAACCAGAGAAATAACTGGTTTATACACTCATGTCCAGCAAATTAAGGATACTGTAAAATCAGGCAAAGGAAGAGTTAGAAGCAAAGCAAATTTGACTTATTTGTAAAGCTTATTTATTAAACAAAAGGTAAAGAGCAAAAAAAGATGCTATATGCTTGATATTATTAAAAAAATATTTTCTCCCTGGAGCAAATTACAAAAAAACCTATTTACAAAAAACCAATATTACATGGTTGGTATGATTGTTAATACATTGTATGTCTCCCAGACGATGCAATACAGTTCGTACAACGCCTAGGCATGCTTAATATCAAATTATCGATCTGATCTTGGGGGATATTACACCACTTAAAAAGCAATACTCTCCAAAGTTCCGGTAGACATGTAGGAGGAGACTGACGGCTTGCAACTCGTCGGCCAAGCATGTCCCACACGTGCTCTACTGGATTCAAGTCCCGTGAGAATGCTGGCCAGTCCATAACGGGTGATATCCTCCGACTGAAGGCATTCGCTTACGATGTTTGCACGGTGAGGACGGGCGTTGTCATCCACAAACACAAGTTGTGCTCCCATGGCGCCCCGAAACAAACGTACATGTTGTTCCAGAATGACGTCCCGATAGATTTGGCTTGTGATGGTTCCAATCTGAACATGCAGGTCAGTTCTGGAACCCAGAATAATTCCACCCCAAACGAGCACTCCTGCACCACCGTAACGGTGTCGTTCAATGATGTTTTCTTGGTGGTAACGGGTACCTGGAGCTCTCAATCTGAAAGTCCGGTGTGACTCAGACTGCAAGCTAAACCTGGACTCATCGAAAAACATCACACAAGCCCACTGTTGCGGTGTCCACAATGCATGCTCTCTATTCCACTTAACCGCAGGCGACAGTGAGTTGCAGTAAGTGAAACGCATCTGACAGGTCTACGAGCACATAGACCAATCTGCCCTAAGCGTCTGTACACGGTCTGCCTTGAAATTGTCGTACCAGTGGCTGAAGAGAGCTGGCGAGACAGGTCTGAGGCTGATCTCCGCCTGTTTCTTTCGGCAGTAACTGCCAAATACAGATCTTCATTCGGCGTTGTAACTCTGGGGCGACGTGTGCTGTAACGTCTACTCACATTACCATCACCTTGGAATCGTTGCCAAAGCCGGGAGATGACACTCTGGGCAATTCCAAGTTCGTCTGATGCTTCCAGTTGGATACGCCCACATTCCAGACAGCCGATAATTCTACCACGTAAAAAATCATCCAAATGCGTTCTTTGTGTCATAACTATTCGGTTATTGCACTGAAATGCTTATAAAGCGCCTGCGAACAATTTTACTTCTTTGCCTGTATTCCTTATATATCACTCTCTTACATTCTCGTCATTGTGACGTACCATCGGTGTCATCTGGTTACTTCCTGAAATTTGCATATGATTCTGAAAGATGTGTGTGTAGTGATTTAACAGGTGATATATTTTTTTTAGAGTTCGATTTCCGCGTAACTCCGAATTATCCTTAATTTATGGACATGAGTGTATTTTAAGTAACTGACAGATTATAGTTTAAGGATAGATAGATTCATTTATTTTGAAGTGTATTGATATGTATATTTTATTGCAAAAAGCGATGTTTTTAGAGGAAAGAGAAAGAAAAGAAAAGGCAAAGCAGTTTAAACTGTGGTCGATAAATTGAATGCAAATAAAATCATGGAAACAGAGGCATTTCTCCTTCTTAACTAAGGTTGAAAATTTAACAATTTTCCATTAATATTTAAACTTTCTTACATTCAACGGATCTTTCTTCAGTGTTAGATGTTTTTTACCATTTTCAAACATCGCACTGTGGTTTTCCTATTATTTTCATATCATGTTCAGGATTATTGAAATTTAGTAGTATGAAATCTTATTTAATTTTATTACCAATTATATCGTTCCAAGATGATTAATTTCCAATTTGAATTTTGGTTTTGAGATTTCTATTAATTACCTCCCTCTAAATTAGGTTACCTTCCTTTTTACTTTTATTATGTTATTTTATTATATTTTTTATTTTAATTTCAATTTATTTTCTTCTAGTTACCTAGTTTCTGAAGATTTTTAATTTTATCTCTTGATTATTTAATCAGTTTCGAAGCATACTGAGGTCTTTATAATTAGTTACCATAATTTTGAAATTTCTAAACTCTTATATTTACCAGATTGTTTTCCCCTTTGGAAATGCCCTTTGTCGCCATATATTTGCTTTCCTCACGGGACCTTAAAACCCAGTATGGTTTTCTTCAGAGAGTTTTTGATATGAAAGAGCAACTAAGATTGAACTGGGAGATTGAAAATCTTATCAAGTCGCAATGTCCAATTGAAGGACAGAAGTACATGGTTAGGATAAACGTATGAAGTCAGATTTCTAAGAAACAAACAAATAACTTAATTCTAAATGCTGTAGCCTTGTAGACTATTTAATAATTATACCTAAATAAAGAGTGGCTGCATGTGCTTACAGGCGGCTCTATGTTCAGTGACCGTATCAGTTCTGGCGTCTTCTGCAGCGCTGTTCTCATTTTACACTCCTGTCGGAAAGTTTAAAATAGCCCTTGACGCTGAGATCTCTGCAATACAAATCACCTTGTTACAGCTCCAATGGCAATCTGAAATTTTTTCAAGAGCTGTTATGCTATCAGATACTAGGGCTGCCCTCCTACCCATTGCTTCATCTGAAGCTCCTATTTCAGCTGATATTTTAAATATTCGATCTGACCCTTAATGGTTTAATCGAAAACCATAAAGAGGTTGCTTTGCAGTAGGCACCAGCAAGCTTTGGACTCCAGGGTAATGAAACAGCTGACTTCCTGGCAAAGAAGGCGGCCAAAATCGCTCAAAAAACCAATTCCTTTATCCAGAATAAACCAATTCCTTTTTATACCGCCAAGCGCTTAATTAAAAAATCTTTTAGAGAGGGCTATTGGAAAAACATCAAAAAGGCAAACAAAAACAAGAAATGGATTGAGGAAATCACAAATATTCCATTATGGCCAATAGACAGATGTGTCGCTACATTTCGCCTTGCTACCAGCCATGATTGCCTCTCCAAGCATTTATGTCGTATAAAAATACCACCAAATCCTCCTTGCCAATTGGGCAACATTCGCCAGGAAATTGCCACTAACCATCTGAGTTGCTGCCCAGCACTGGTCTGGGGACACTTATGAAAGAAATACTGAAGAAATTGGCACAAGATGACCGGTTTTTAGACTTACTGTATTTTTCGTTTTATTACCTGTTTCTTCTGTTTGTATTTCTGACTACAGTTGTCTTCTAATCTGCAGCTGGAAATAAGAAAAATTTACCAGACAGATTTGCAGCTTTTTTCACATCTCCTGGATTTACATATTTTTTTTACTATATATTATATCACTTTAAGTTGGTTAACTCTCTAATTTGAGTTTTGGTTCTGATTTCCATTATTTCACTATAAATTAGACTAGCTTTCTATTTACTTTTATTATGTTATTTTGCTTTCGTCTCAACTTTGATTTTAATTTACTTGATTGCCAATATGTATAATTTAATTATTATCTGATCGTAGAAATATATATAAGGATCTAGATACTATAAAGTATTAAATTTATTATCATAGATCTTAAGACATTCCTTTACACATGAAGAAATTAAAATTTCAAATAAAAATTGTATGTGCTTCAAGAAGGCAAATATAATAGTTGGTTACATTTTACAAACAAATTTATTTCACTAGCAGAAATATAATATAAAATCTTGCTGTTCTTTCGCACAAATTACTTAATAAATATATATTATAAAAGTAAGTGTAAAATGTGCGCGTCACTAAAACTCAGAAACTAGTCCCGGTATAATCAAGGGAGTTATATGCTGTCGTAACCTTCTATGCCCCATCCATAAAAAAGATTCCCATTTGTACCTGAAGCGCGTGCTTTTGAAGATATAAGAGCTGGACGTTTCGCCCTTGAGAAATTTCTGGAACAGTCCGAAACATTCCAGAGCATTCCACAACACTCCAAAACTTCCCGAAACATTCTGGAATGTTTAGGAATAGTCTGGAACATTAGGGAACATCCCCGATCATTTTGGAGCCTTCCAGAACACTCTCGAATGTTGTGGAATGTTCTGAAACATTGTCGACCATTCAAAGTCTTTTTTGTATGGATGAGGTTATTCATTGGTAGGCTTATATAAATAAAGATCTGTCGTGGGTTCGAACGTCAGTTTCTTACCAGTAAAGTGCAAGCGAGTGAATAGTGTGAGTAGCGGTGAGTTTTTTATCAGTGAAGTGCAGAAGACCCGCCTCATTGACCTCAACAATGATTTCTGCAACATAGCCACTACTGAAGACGAAATCATCGACGATGTTTATTCAAACATTGGGGTCACAACTCTACCAATCTGGAATGGCTATTTCAAAAGGCAATTTTGGCAACTAAAAATAATGCTGTCAACGATATCAACTTTAATATTTAAAGGAAAATTCCCGGTGAAGAAAGAATATACAAATCGATTGACACTATGGTAAACATAGAAGAAAGTGTTAACTTCTCTACAGAATTTTTAAACTCTTTTCAAGTACCAGAAATGCAATTACATTGCCTTCCGCTGAAAAACTGGATCTCTGATGATACTACTCAGAAATGTGAAATCACCAAAATTATGTAATGGAACAAGGAGGGTCGTCAAACAACTATCGAATAACATCATCGAAGCCTAACTTACGACTGGAAAGGACAAAGGATACACAGTATCTATCCCCAGAATACCACTTATATCTACTGAACTGCCATTCCAATTTGAAAGACTGCAATTTCCAAACAAATTAGCATATATTTTCACAACTAACAGAGCGCAAGGCCAAACTTTAGAACATTGTGGAATCAACATTAAAGACTCCTGCTTTTCTTACTATACGTAGCTTACTCTCGAGTTAGAAATTTGAAAAATTCGTACATATGTTCCCCAGATAACAAAATGGAAAATGTTGTTTATAAACAAGTATTGTAAATAGTTAGAATAGGTTTTCAGTAAAAAAATTACCTCTTATATTTTAAAGATTTTACTTCTATTCTAACTACCACACAATCTCATATCAACTCCCTGAGCTAAGCTGGGTACCCCAGCTAGTGTTTTAAATAAATAAGCATATGCAATCGAATTCCTTTCATCATATAATCACTCTCAGGATATCAATAAGCAATAAAACTTCCAAAGAAATGTAGAAACAACCTCAGGTAAGTGGAAAGAAAAAAGTGCACAATTAATATTGCGTAACTTCTGTGCCTAAAATATTACCATTATTTTAATATTATTATAATTATATTAAAATATAACATGCGATATACCAGTACTTTATTTGAATGAAAGCATGAGGATATCTTCGTTAATTTAAATACGAATATTCCTAAATCTAAAATATGAGCATTCCTATAAGCAACATTGCCATCGAGTCTAGACTACCATAAAGACCACTGAGATAAAATTAAGATACTAGTCTTAAATTACCAATAATTAGTACTGTTTTCTCTTTCGTACTTCCTTCCACTGAATAATCGCACAGAAAATAAGCATTTTCCGCATACTGTTCATCGTTAACTCATTTGGCTGCTAAGAGTCTTTTGGCTGCCCCTTAATTTTTTCAAGTAAACATCATGCGCATTTTGTGGTGCCATATGCATGAATAAATGCATGTGTGTGCAATCGTTGCAGTTGATGCGTGAGTACATAAGTGCCTGGTGGAGTAAATACATGCATGGGTGCTAAAATCTGGTATTTAGAGTCTTGTATTTGAGTCAAAATTAATTATTTTTTTCGTTGATTACAACACGGGAATTAACTCAGTTAAGCGAATCACTTCTCAGGAAAAATTGTGCTTAGTTTATAAGAAAAACAAAAGATTTTAACTGATTCAGTTAAGTTATGTCGAACTAGCCTAACAAAATTAAAGGCAAATTAGATTAGAAGTATTAGAAGATGCCTTCAAAAAAGTAGCATACAAGAAGATTTTACAAATTAATTAATATTTCTGTAACACCGCTGATGAGCTGTCCTGAAATTTGATCTCCCCAAACACCCAAATTAAAAGAATGGCTTTTTAATGAAATTTCTTAATATTTTTATGCTAGCTGCATAAATAAGTAGAAATTACCATAAGAATTATCTTGAATATGTTAAACGATTTGGCTCCATAAAGTTAGAAGATACTGTTAATACGAATGTTTCATGAAAATACATCTAGATTTAGATTCAAATTGCATTCTAATAATAGTTAAAATTTATGATAATAACTACGAATCAGAAGCTCACCATTTTTTACATCTGGCTGTAACTCTGAAACTTTTTATTTCCTTGTAGGAAGTAAAGGCAGTATTGTAATCTCAAAAACTTTCGAGTATCATATTTTAAAGAAAATATCCATTTTGAAAGGTCTAGAATCTATTTAAACTATGTTTTTGTGTAAGATTTGTAAAGAATAACAATAAAACAGACTCAACAATTTGACAGAATAAAAACCTCTTTTTCCCAAAACAGATAGTAAAATGTATTCAGAACAGATATTTTTTGTGATGTTTGTGCGGATGTACATATCTGCATATGTATTTCGCATAACTCAAAATAGAATAGCTGTAAAACGTTGAAATTTTGCATATGGAAGTGCTATAACATTTATTTGTGCACCTCTCTTTTTCGCTGCTGTCCTCAGCACCGAACATATATCTATCCACTCTGTTACCCGGCTTGATGAGTCCAGGTTTTTATTCTTGTATGCTGGTAAATGGTGCGTTTTTTGCATTAAAAGTGATTGAATTATGTTGTTCTCATGTTCCGATTAAGGTTTTCATCCTTTCAGTTAATCGGCATACGATAGTTGTATAAATATCACAGTTTAAAAGCTTATGTGGAGCAGCTAAGCCTAACGAGGAGGCCATTTGTTTACATTTAAATTCTTAGTGGAATAGGGACTTAAGTCAGTTGGTGCACCAACTTCAGTGACTTTTGTGTAAGAAAAAATGCCCAATGCGAACAATAGTTAACTTTCAATTTTCTGCATCGAAAATCTTCTCTTTCTGCCCGCTGACTGGATTGCTTGTTTTTGCACACGAACTCTAATTTTAATTGAAAAAATTGTTTTGAACTGCGTTTAGTGTTCTAGGTTTTTCTGTATTTTAAATTTTTAATGAAACTTGAGAAGATTGAGTTTTTATGTACTTTGCCTTGCCGGGAAGTGAGAATTTAATTGATTATACTTGAGGTATATCTTTAATGAAATTCGTGGAAATAAAATTAAATGAAGTGCAGCAAAAAATGTGTGCAATTTAATAGGCTGTACAAGGAATTCATGTGGTGTCCACATCAGATATTTTTTTTCAAAATAACTTAAAACTCAGTTCCTTTATTAAAAGATCATACAGCTTTCTATAGATTTTAAGGATCAAGGGTGAAATACAGATTATCATTAGTGCTAAAACGAAAACGAATAAATTGAATGCACTGCTGTACATTCCAGTAAAATTCCTCAGAACGTGCACGAGATGGTCTCTGTCACTCTCCACCAAGCACTAAATTGAATGTTACACAGCTTCGTTGGGAATAGCGAAATATCCCATAGGATCTTCTCATAGGATGAAAATTATTTGTTGAAACAGCGGTCAATTTAGCTAATCATGCATTACATCTAACTATGGACGTACATCACTGTCTGTAGTACATGATTAGCCAAAGGGATCGTACAATTTTCTATGCACCATACTCTTTTCTATGCATTCCTTGCTTCACGTGCTATTTTTACTTAATATTTTCTAATGGCGAAGCATGACTTATTTTAATTCCTTGTATAACCTTTTTATTAGTGTATTCTTAAAAAAACCACCATTTTCAACATAATCCTTTCTCAAAAAATCTTCACTAGCAAAATATTAGGATACTGGTAATTTGTATATACAGCGGTAGATAAGATTCAAATTTCCAAGCGTTTTAAAACTGCGAAACAGAGAGGAAAGGGAAGTGATATGTTGATAACTATTTTTGTAAGTTGCTGAAATATGTGTATCAGTTTAGCCATATTTGCAAACGCTTATAAGGTTTTTTTTCCCTGCTTTTCAAATGCCTTCGTGGTATAATTAGAAGTATAATCCACACGTATTCGATTCGAATCCCCTTGACGGCACTGCACATTTTTCACGCTTCCTGCTTCAAATAATTCTAGTGACTCTACAGTGGTGCCCGAACTAAAAGGCGGTGGTCGATAATTCGTACCCACCGGTATTTGGTGACTGGTTCCCCTAATCGCCAGTCGCCCTTTCTCCCTCGTTTCCACATACTTTCCTGGTGTAATTGAAAGCATACTCGACGTATATTCGAGAGGTCCAGTTTCAAGTCCCGGAGAGGGCACTGTACAATTTTAACATCTCCCGCTTCAAAATAACCTAATGACTCTATAAGCTATCTAATACATAAGATGTTCCAATCGTAGTTAACTAAAATTAATATGATTGCAAAGAGTGAAAAATAAGCTAAAGCTGAATTGAAGAAATTTAGGTAAAATTTTGTTAAGACTGGACAAAAATAAAACTGAAAGCATTTATCAAATAGAGTTGCTTTTCTATTAGCATTTCTTTATTTGAATTCTGTATTGGTTTCAACGAAATGTTCATGTTTTATCGAAGCAAGTACTATAAGAAATTCTTTGAGGTTTCTAGAACTCAAAAAACAGGTTCATTCATTTTCATTTTATTTTGTTCTCTGAGATAATTATTGTTTAGATAGCTATATAGCTAAGGATTGTATACGAAAATAGGAACTGTTGCATTGTTCTTTTGGATCAATCGAGCCCCGTGACTCTGAAAGGTATTGTGTTATCAACAACTAAAATGTCAAATGCATTTCTCTGTATCATCATTTATCAAGTTGAAACCTCAGTAGGAGTCACGAGAGAAAGAATTTTTCTGCCTAAGGTATAGTATTGGGGAAAACAGGCTTATTCCTTTCGTATTGATTGATCTTCGAAGGTAAGAACAAAAGTAAGGTATTCGAAAAAGAATATGTCGAATATGGCAAAATTTAAATGATTAATTTTGGAAGACCTACCCGTACGGCTTATTCTTGTTCTAGTTACGACAAAACAAAAATTATGAAAAGAATATTACAATTAAAATGACAAATCATATGTAGAATTAATTATTAGAAAGAAAATCGTTAACTACTCGCATTTGTCTCATGTTTTCAGGCTAAACAAGAATTTTTTTCATTTATTTGAAGAATTTCTAGTTAAATATCAGAAAGCTAAAGATATCTAGTTACATATCTTTGGAAATCTTGTAAGATTACTGTTATTTTGCATAACCAGTTAGTTTATGATTTAGATCTTTACTTTTACTTCTCCTTCTCGTTTTCCTACCAGAATGCATATATAGTTTGAGAGTATTTAAGTCGAGGTTTTCGGATTATAAGACAGATCGCGTTTCTGCCACGTTACTAGGTTTCGCTAGCTCTGAAAATATTGTAATTCTTCGGCTTTGCGTTATTGCTCCGACATTTAATTGTTAGTGAGAAGTTTCGAGCCAACTTCGCGTTAAATCAAATGTGTAGTCTTTCACTACTAGGCTTAGGTTTTACTTTGAACTCATTGCTAATTTAAGTTTCATTGCCACAAATGGTGGTTTCTTTTTTTTTTTTGTGTGTGTGTGTGTGTGTGTTGTTGTTGTTGCTAAACACGACTCGTGCCTTTATGTTAAAGTTCTGATTTAATAAAAAAGGTTTGTTTTTAAGCCTTCTTAAGACTTGTAGGGACATTAGGTTGTTTCGAAGGAAACATGAAAAATATGCAGTGCCCTCGCCGCAACTCGAACCTCTCAACACGCGCCGAGTGTGCTGAAAGCATGCTACGAAAGTGAGCGGAATACCCCTTATATTCACCCCCTTCTAAAAGAGTGACTGGGGATTAGGGGACCCAGTCGCCAAATCCTGGTACTGGAGGACCAGCCACCACCTTTTTTTAGTTCGGGCGCCACTGTAGAGCATTAGGTTGTATCAAAATAGGAGACATGAAAAATGTACAATGCCCTCGCCGGGACTCGAACCTCGAATCTCTTGATACGCAGCGAGTATGCTGGCCATTTACACCACGAAGGTATGATAAGAAGGTAGGAAAAAAACCTCATAGACTTTGGAGGTCTTTTCAAGCACAGCGATAAATCGCTTTAAGTCTTTTAGTAGTCTCGACTTAGTTTATGCTACTAAAGAACACGAAACTGTATAACCTCTGTGGTATAAATTCTACAGTAGAATTAATTTCTTCGAGAAGTTTTTTTGTCTTTAAACTTTGAGTTTCTTCTTTTAACCTTTTCATGGTACTCGTAACGTTTGTTGGTTCAGTTGAATGATTATAAAGCTTTGCAATGCAGAAACAATTACCTAAACTCAAATCTGCAATTTCCAATCTTAACAATCACAAGAAAATATAACTGTTTAAAGTTACGAAAGCAGAGTAAGTTTTACTCTTTGAAATATTCAGTGCTTGATCTCAGACTGTGAAGTTTATGGTTTATGTTTTACGAATAGTCAGCTTCACGTTTATTTCTTTCCTCTATTAATTGTTTACTAAGTTCAGAAATTATACATTTACTGTAGATAGCAGTAATTATACATTTGCTGCAAGCGGCGTGAGTTAAAGTTAGGATGAAATCATATGATTCTAAGTAGGTACAGATTTTTCTATAAGCTAGCCAATATATTGCAGTTTAACAGCCAGCCGCTGTCAACAAACAATTAAGTTATTTCATTTGCATTAAGTTTAGTTATAATTCCAAAAGTTGTGAAGAATAAAGTTTTCGTAAACTTTTACTCCTCTGAGTCGTAATTTGTATTTACAGTAAACTTGAAGGAAGGCGATAACTCCACAGCCAGTTAATAAGTCGCCAGGTGTTTAAAGATTAATCGTTGGAGCAGGTGATCAGATTGAGTTAAGCAGTTCAGTTTAAGTAGTTATGCACCTTTAGTTTCTATAAGCGAAACCCTTAGAGAAGCGAGAAAAAAGTTCATTGTCTGTGTTACATAAACATAAATAATTTTCACACTAAGCAATTATTCAAATTCTACTTCAACTTTCCAAATACTCTCATAATAAAAATAATACATATTTACGGATTCTGAGAACTGTGGCTGAAAGGATTTTAGATTTAGTATCAATAAAAATGTTATTTTTTTCCTAACTAAGAAACCGTATTGTAATGTATTGCATTTCATACAAAAGAGATAGGATGGATGCCAAAATTTTTAAAACTGCAGAAATCACAAAGTTATATATCTCTATATATGAGTAATAGTAATGCACTAATGTTTGTGAAAAAGGCAGCACCATGAAGGAATTGTCGGAAATGAATGATATTTATTCAACATATTACTGATAATGGTACAAAAGTATCAACGATCAAGTTTACAAGACAAAACAGTAAAATGAACGTCGAAAATCAGTACTTTTTGTACCCGCCCAAGCTGAGTGTTGAGAGCCTGTACACGTCGTGGCATTGAATCATACAGGTTCTAAATGTAATCCTGCAGAATGGCATTCCGTATGGCTTCGACTTGATACCAGAGATCAGTTTTAGTGTGTGTCCCAACAGCTGCTGGAGCGATTCCCCGACAGATAAAATTCCAAGCATGCTGACTGGGCGACATATCCGGAGAATTAGTAGGCCATATGGGGGCATAACAGATTTCGCTTCTTGTGCAGTCTAAGAAACATGTGCACGGGTTTTATTATCCTGCTGATAGTATCCGGAATGCTTCGAAGTTTGAGGAGGACCTTTGGCTCCAAAACTTCCCTCATTGAGTGACCACTTTTGAAGTTTCCCTCAATCTGCACTAGATGGGATCGCCAGTAGCTCTCCATACCATGATGCCAGGTGTTTGTGCGGTATGATGCTTAATTTCACTGTGGGAGCAGACATTCCCCTCTGTAACATTTTACACGTACTCTTCCAACACTGTACTCCAGATTGTAGCGAAATTCATCGGAGAAAACAACTTGTTGCCGCAGGGCCTGTCACGCGCTGTGTTGCCGAGTACATTTGAGTCGAAGGTGTCTGTGATTCAGCGACAGGAGAATCCTCTCTAGAGGAACCGTTGCATGCAGTTCATGCTGCAGTAGATGGCGAAGAACCATGTAGCTAGACAACACAACACCTGAGATTGTGATCCGACGTTGTATGACTGTTAAGGGCTACTTTTAAATATCTGCCATGCCTCGAAAACACCCATCTGCCATGCCTCGGATGTTTATGACTGAAAACTAACAGTTTTATGAAAACGTGTGATTTTACTGGATGATTTTTCGTATCCAAATAATAAGGAAAATTAATACGAACCTACAAAAAAAAACTGAAGGAAATGTGCTAATAAAACGATAATGTAGTGTATATTCAAATTAATTTTATATTAGAAAATAAAATAAAGTACGTATTGATAAAAATACATGAAAACGCAACTATTAAATTCTTTAATTTTCAAGTATCTCATTACGTCAGCGACTCATTACTGTATTGAGTCATTAACTTGCTATTAATGGAATATCTGATCATCATTTTTTTTCTGACAAGTAATTAAAATTTGATGTACATTCTGATACACAGCATATCAGCTTCATATTGTTTTTCACATGCTATCGAGTCAACAAACGCGTATTTCTGTATTTGCTTTCTATTATTAAAACTTGTAAAGAAGCCTTATCACAAAGGTATATTGAGCCAAAAAATGCGTTCATTGTTAATACACTTCTACTTTTTAAAATTTAATAGGGTCCGTGAGTTTAAAAACTTCATCACATTTATTTTCTTTGCTTTTGAGTATTACATCAGTACAAAGAGTAATAATGTGTAATAAAGCCTTCGATCTGTTAATAAAAAAAATTTCTCATTGACGAAATACAGACAAAAACTTCAGTTATGCCTCATTCCAAGAAAGGATTTTTTGTGAACAATAAAATGGACTCTATATAAAACATATCTCTATTCTTCTTTGATATTCTGAGCTATGTAACAGTAGGTTTTCAGCGTACTTAGTTGGATCATACTCTAGAATAAATTCCGGTTCCAGAATGAGAGTAAAAGGCAGAAAATATTGATAGTCTTTCTACAGTAAGTTATTCTTCTACAAATCGATTTCAGCCAGAAAAGCACATATTGAGCTCATCATTTCCAATGCGTGTTTCCTCTTTTCCTTGTAACACGGTATTTTTGTCATTGAGTTTTGCAGTGGTATCGGTTAAAAATGCCAATTCACATAATCCAAATGTTAGTCATAATTTTCTTTGCATATGAGAAACAATTTAATCTCCGATAGCGTTTCAACAAATCTTGTTAAAACCTTTCTCAAAATCAGCCATTTCACTTCCGCATGGTAAATTATATCACCGAACTCGCTATCTAACTCATCAATCAAAGCTTTATAAGTCGATGATACAAAGGCCATCCTCCTATAAAATTTACAGTGAGTATAATAGTAATAATTACGTGATTTAGGTTGAGCGTTTTAGCTGCCGGGTGTTCTTGATGAATAATGCAGTGGTATGAAATAAGTTTTGAAAGTGTTTCATCCTGCTTACAGGAGCGCAATAAACCCAGTTTTATTTCCGATCATAGCAGGGGACCGTCCGTTATGACTGCCGTGAATTTTTTTATTGACACTTCCTCGTCAGTCGTTAACTGCGTCATGTATATCTTATCCTCGGTTGTATTTTGCCAAAGTCAACATGGTCAAAACGCTTCTTTTACGGAAGGAATCAAGTCAGGAATCACCCGTCTTGTGAACATGAGAAGTAGCATTGATTCATTACCATCAGTGGATTCGTCAAATTGCAGGGGAAATACGGATATTTTTTTTTTCAAATATGATCTCATTTGTACATAGATGTAATTCTGTATATGCTTCACTTGTCATTCCACCATATCTCGTGAAAGAATCAGCATTTATAGCTGAGATTATTTCATTTTTGTTTTCAAATTCATAAGTAAAGACTCTGACATTGCTAAAAGTGCTTAGGATTCTCAGGATGCTTTGTTGACGTTTTAGAGCAGATTTCAAAGACTGAAATTTATGTATACAGAGAGCAGACCTGAGCGTACCGTTGAAACCGTTATAAAAAGTTTTATTATGACATTCAACCTTTGACCACTTTAGTACCACTACCGAAACACAGCATTATGAATAAACTGCTTTTTCACCAACGTTTGTATGTAATAGCCCTTTTTCCCATTCGTTGTTGAAATGGAAGGTTTTCTTTCTATTCGATAGTTCTAGTACGTCACACATGTCGACAAACACATATATACGAAATTATTAAAGAAAAAAATATGCGGAATAATTAAAGTGTTATTTTAAAACTCGTCAGAAACAGCCGCTACCCCTAACTCTTATTTGTATCAGTTTATTTTACCTGAACTGATGAATGGCAAACGTCAACTGTCACGGTTGGATGATTCATCGTTTGGGCAGACGTGCAACGGCTTCAGTAGCAAACAAGGATTGTATTAAAAGTAAGCACGTTAATCCTAATCCACCGTACAGATATAACCGCGAAAACGCACAAGTGAAGGTGGCAACGCGCGAGGAAGTGAACTTATCTCATATGAAACGTTCCTTTACCTGACGCGTTAATTGTACCTATCTTATGGTCGTTTTTAACACTAGGATTAGAGTAAAGTTTTTGTCATGGTTACATTGCGATTGTGACTGGCGGACACCTAAAGAAAGAACTGTGGGATACCAAGCTTTCGTGAGTCACCGGTTGGACATCACTGCATTAAGGCTACAGTTTCTTTCTTATGTTTAACCTAAAAGAAAAGAAAACCGGACAAATGAACGGAAACAGAAATGGTATATATATATATAAAGATTTCACCTTATAAGGCGATAAGCAATTACAACTTATAGGGCGATTTCACCTTATATTATTAGAAGAAATAAGCCCATTAATAACAGAAGAAGAAGTTTTAAAATCATTTTTCTAATTAACTTTAATGAATTAAAAAAATTGTTTAAATCATCTGCAATAATTTTTCTTCCAGTTTACACTTCAGGTCAAAGTTTAAGGAACACTATATCACGCAGACGTTTAATATAAATGAATCAAATTAAATAATAAATTATGTATATTTCTCCAAATGGGTTAAAACAACGGTACCTAGAGTCATCCAGTTTTGAATAACGTACGTTTCTCCCCGAATACGCGCATCTGGAAGCCCAAATTTGGGATTTGGAATTTGTTTTATTATCTATTACATATTTTATAAAACTTAAACGAATTTTTGATGAACAAACTCAACGATTTAAAAGCGAGCAATGGCAACACTCTACGGGGAAAACAAAACGTTTTTTATCTCCAGCGCGCGGAACTGTGTATCGGAAATTCTAAAGATATGCTCAATTTAAATTATTTTGCGATATTGCTGTTGAACTGAATTTTATGGTTTAAGTACGAAGATCATGATATTTGATAAATAAAGGTAACACACAAAACGTTAAAAAAACCCTTTGGACGTAATTTAAAATCTGAAACCTTTCAGTTTTTTTTAAATTTACTTTTAATTAATTTATTTAAAAGATGTCCTCTTAATTGTATGTTTTTTAATAATCGTCTAGGTATACGGAAAAGTGGCTGTGTTGAAAATGTTTTAGTGACCAAAGAATTTTCAACTACTATTTATTTAATGTTTTATTTCTTTTCTTTTCTTTCTTTCTTTTTTTTTTTTT
>KK120644.1:296363-322128 GCA_000611955.2 Stegodyphus mimosarum
TCTCCAGCGCGAGACTTACGGAAATTCTAAAGATATGTTCATTTTAAAATGATTTTGCGATATTGATTTTGAACTGAATTTTATGGTTTGAGTACGTAGTACATGATATTTAATAAAAAAAAGGTAGCACACGAAACGTTAAAAAAAAGCGCCTTTGGACGTAATTTAAAATCTGAAATCTTTCAGATTTTTTTTCTATTTAATACATATAAAAATTGCAAGTATTGCAAAAAACGGTTTCAAATTTAACAAAATCTAGTTCGTCAAAAATTAAAATATGTAAATGGTGACGATGAGACAAATGTATACATAGTAAAACCTAGAACACTAGTGGAAGTTTCAATAGTACTTTTGCAAAATACCCAGCTGCGGTAAGATAGCTTCCCTGCAAATTGGGTTTAGGGTTGCCAGAAAATGGGCAAGGAAATGTAGGGTTACCAGATTCGGAGCGAAATTGCCAATTTACCGGCATTTGGTGAAAAAATTGTCACTATGCCATAGAATGGAGCGAGAACATTCTAGAACGAAGTCTTACCAGTTTTCCCGAGAACGTTCTCGAAGTCAGGTCAAACACTATAAATACCCTGCCTTTAGCAGTTTGCCGTGAAGAGTATTTTGAGTTCAGTAGTAGTGTCTTGAGTTCAGAGATTAGCTCGAGAGCGATCGACCGAGTCGGAAGCTGTACTTTAATGCTTTGCTGTGAAGCTGTCTTCGCTTTTATAGCCTGATAGCCTGAAGGCTGTGTTGCTGATAGTTTCAGCATGTTTATCGCAGTTTTTTCGACGGCTATGAACGTATCTTTGGAACTCTTCTGTGTAATACTGAGGAATAAATTGTTTTTTGATTTTTCATCAAGTGTTGTCATCAATAACTCCAGTCCACGAACCCGTAACATGCAACAGTATTTTATGCAAATTATGTCCATAGGCACTTTTCTGAGCTTTAGGAAGTTGATATTTGCTCTCCCAGTCAGTGAAATTTTATTTTAAAATATGCTTCGTAATCGCATCCGTACGCTGTATGGTGGCCATGATAAGTCGTGACGTCATGTTGTTGACATTTCTTTGGCTTCACTATTCAGCCGTCATGCTTACTCCATCTCTATTCGAACTCTTTGTAGTGTGTACATGCAGTCAAAACGTTAATCGAACAAAATCATATGATAGTTTATCATTTCCACAATGAATATAATATTTAACAAAAAAGGAATGATTTTTATAAAAGAAAAAGAGCTATATATTTGAATTCTATTAATTTTTTATTGGGAAGGAATTTTCAGTTGTTTGAAAGAACTTGTGAGGAGCGGACGTAAAGTCTCATTTAAAGCGGAAAAAATTTCTCCATGTTTCTAGAGTTATAAATGTTTATTGCTGTGCTCATCGCAAAGTAAACTTTCTTCTGTTAATGTAATAAAATAAACTACAAACTTTCATAAACTGTTTCATCGCCGTTGAGTATTACTTGAAGCTTTACACAATGAGCCTTATCAGCTTGGAACTTCTAATTATTAAAAGTGGTGTTACACAGCGGCACAGATAAACTGCTATATCTGATCCTCTATTTTTCGCCTTGAAAATTGAACTTTAATAACTTTTTGAACTATTTTTTCAAATAAAGGAAGAAATTTGTTCAGTGAAATACTGCTGTAATTTTTCACAACAAAACGTCATATTGTCAAATCTAATATCTTCTAAGCCTAAAAATTACCAAATATATATTTTTTTGGTAAAAACTTTTTCCTAAGCTTCATAATTAGAGCATTGGTCTTCTTTTATGATATCTTTTATGGTCCTCGAGCAAACTGTTTTAATATTTTCCTAATATTGCCCTTGACAGTGTAGTTTTTAGCGAAGACAACAGTGCAGATTTGAGTCCAGCGGAAGGCTTATTTTGTGCGTCCCTCTCTTCTCAAAGGCGTAACAGCAAAAACACTTAATGGAGAAGCTTAGGCAAAACCTTCGGTAATGAGACGACTAAATAATATAGAATCAGCTATTTCTGATGAATTCATTAACCGGCAAGTGTTAATCCATTTGGTTTGAAATAATAAGTTTTTTATAAAATAAGCTTTTATTTAAAACTCTTAAAACATTAATGAACTAAAAAGAAAAAAATTATCCATCATATAATTTAATGGGAACAAAAGATTAAATAAGTCTTTTCACAAAATTCGTTCTGCAATTTTACATCGCGAATAATTTAAGCTTGTAGAGCCCTTGACAAATTGATAAAAATAGTGATTTATGTTTATAACAATGCAGTTGGATTATTAGATTTTGCTGTTTAGGTGTCCTCGCTTTTATTATTTGGGTAAGAATTTTGTAAAGAGAATTAATTAATTTCTTGTTTCCATCAAACTATGTGGTAAACTGTTTTGGTTCTTTTAATTCATTAATATTTTTATCAATTTCAAAAATAGAGGCTTATTTCATAACTTTTATTTGTTATTTTCTTTCTTTTAATCTGAATTACACGTTACCGATTAAAGTATTCAACTGAAATTCATTTTTCAATAATGAATATGTTCTCTTTTACTTCCAACATTTCTCTTACTACAGTAAATTTACCTTTAAAAATATATTTATCTCTAGCATTAAAATTAGAGAAAAATGGTTATAAACATTAAAAATGAGGTAAATTTGAAATGTTCCAACAGTTTTTTAAATACTTTTAAACATCAGTCCCTCTTTAAATTATTATGTGTTTAGACTGATAAAAGAAAAAGGATAGTAAAGGTAAAATCTATTTATAATGAAAGAGAAAAGATGTACCATTTATAAAATGACAGACGACTTTTATGGTAAGCTTAATTTCTTTGCAATTAATTCTTTCTAGCAAAAGAAGGAATACTAAAACTAAAATAAACTAAACTCGGCGGCACAAATAGCCCTTAGGCATGGCCGACAATACCTGATACCTGCTTTCTAGACCGTGGGCTCTCGGCCGCTTACAGCGGATGTACAGTTGGTCCGCGACATATGGGAGGATCTGTAGCTGCGCTCCCCAGGAGAATGCTTTATCAAAGGTCAGGAATTCCTTAAAGTCCATGACAAGAGGAACACCAGTGGGAGGTGAACACCATTTTCTTTGACCTTTCTCAAAACAGAGTCACCAGTAGCCGCCAGCGAGGTTATTGGTCCCACGGCGTTTCCGAGTTTCGAGGAAATGAACAATAAACTGTCTGGCTCCACTTGAAAGGAATTACCGCCTGTCAATCATGAGTTTACACGACCAAGCTATCATTTCACTACCCTTTTGGGATGATTTTAGTGCCGAAGCTTTGAATAGCGAGCATTTAACTCCCTCTTGAACTCAACATATTGACCACGAAACACTAAGATTTCTTCAGACCACTTTAGTCAGTGAACTGTGCGCGTTTCTTGTCTCCCCTGCCAAAATGCCACGACGGGACTTGACGTTAGCTGAAAAAAATTGGGTTCCTGGATAAGATCAAGCAACAACCACCAGACACCAGTCAGCGTCGGTTGGTGGAAATAACCGGATTGGCAAAGACTACAATTTCGCGCTTGATAAAGCAAGAGAATGAGCTGCGAGAAGAATGGGCACAATGTGAAGGATGAGGAACAACTTCTAAAAAACGGAAGCGTGAAGGCAAGGATCCAGACGTCCATGAGGTCCTTAATGAATGGTTTGCTATTGTGACTGGACAAGCTGTGCGAGTAAGCGGCCCAATGTTAAAGTGCAAAGCACAAGAACTCCCTAAGGAGCTGGGCCACGATGACTTTAGAGCTACGAACGGTTGGTTTTCTCGATGGAAATCTAGACATGACATAAAATTCAAGAAATCACATGGCGAGAAGGAAAGTGCTGATAATGCAGGCGCTGAAGAATGGAAATCAACAAAACTGCCCGAGCTTCTTGAAAGTTTTTTGACAGATGACATCTACAATGCTGATGAAACGGGGCTGTATTATTGTGCTACACCGGACGGCTCGTTAACTTATCAACATGTTGCACTCTCTGGCTCCAAAAAAGCGATGAATCGTGTAACTATCTTATGCTGTTCAAACATTTCAGGAACAGACAAGACATCTCTGGAAGCTGTTGGTTATAGGAAAAAGCCCTACGCTTCGCTGCTTTAAAGGACTTGGAATGGACAGTTTAACAGTTGTGTATCGTGGATGACATCTGAATTTTTTAAGGAATGGTTGAAGGATATGGACAGAGAGCTATAACGCTAGTCGAGAAAAGTGCTGCTTCTTCTTGACAGTTGTGCAACACATCCTCATTTAGAGTGCTTGAAGAACATCCAACTGGAGTTTCTACCTCCCACGACCACAGCTTTGGTTCAGCCAATGGATATGAGCATCATCAAAATTTGAAGACCCTTTATCGTGCAAGGTTGGGTAATAACATCCTTGAAGTAATTGAAGAAAGTTTGCTGACCTCATCGTCAAAAGCCAGCAAGGTCAGTGCAAAGGTCAACATCTTACAAGCAGTTACACTTGTGGCCGACAGCCGGCGAAAAGTGAGCAGTGAGACAATTTAGAACTGTTTTTCTCACTGTGGCTTTAAACACTTAATTTTAGAGATGGATGTGTATATGCTCATTGAAAGTGAAAATAATGACGGACATGTCGAACTTCAACAGATACAAAATTGCGAAGAATTTTTATCCATCGACAACGAGCTTCAATGCTACAATGAAAATGAAGATTACGACGCTGCAATCGTTGTTCGAGTTGCAGCAAAACACTCAACAGCATCGGAATACCAAGAAAGTGATGATATGATGCCGCTGATAAGTTGGTGCAAGTGACAACACAGGTTGCGTGGAAATGCATTGAATCTTTGCGTAGGTATTTCACACAGGAGGGATACGAAGGCAGTCCCATTGCTGCATTAAATGTTTGTGGCGATTTTGTTTGCGTGCAATCCGTCAAGAGAACGCATCAGATCACATTGGATAAGTTCTTCAAATGTTGGCTGGAACTTAGTAAGAACTGCTTTGTGTGGTTCTTCGCCCGCTGAGTATCGAGGAGATCGTTTCTTAGAATTTGTTTCTAAATTAATTTTCTCAATGAAAAAAGTTCGAGTGTAATTCTTGTTTGTACATGTATGTTCGCCATACGTGTGTACCGCACAATAAAGGTCATAATTACATTTTAGTACATGATTTACATGTTTATTTACTGTTTGCTACATATAGCACGTCCCGTCTTAGAACATAGGACATGTTCGTATTGTGCATAAACACATAGGACCAGCAAGTTATTAGGACCAAAACGATCGCTTCTCGATGTGGTCCGATTTACCGGAATCGACTGTATATGCATCTCTTGTAAAAATTACTTCTTTATTTTTACATTATAAGGTATTTCTCTCGCCTTCTTCGCATGCCTTAGTGGTGTTGTGGTCAGCACGCTTGTCGCGTAACCGAGAGGTCCGTGGTTTCATTCTCGACGAAAGCTTGCACATTTCTTCAATTTTCGTGTTTCGAAAAGTCCTAAAATGATTCTACATTGGCGCCCGAACTAAAATGATTGTGGATGATGATTTTCCAACACTGAGATTTGGCGATTGGGTTTCCAAAACCCCAGTCGCCCTTTAAAAGGGGAAGTATATAAGGTATTTCTTCCGTCTTCTTTGCATGCCTTCATGGTGTACTGGTCAGCACGCTCGACGCATAACCTAGATGTCCGTGGTTCTATTCCCGGCGAAGGCGTTGCTCATTTTTGAATACTCCTGCTTCAAAAATATACCTAATGTCTCTACAACCTCACTGCGCATTTTATTCTCCACATAGTTTTACATAAACTGCTCAAAATTTGAATCTTATTCTAAATTCAAAAATAAATAAAAATAAGAAATAATAAAAGTGAAAACAAAAGAAAAATCTGAATTCTTTCAGATTTTATATTACTCCCAAACGGGCGTTTATTTTCCCCATTTATAGGCACATACACGTTTTGAAAGCATTTGGGCTAACGTCTCATTGTGCTGAAATATTTAAAAACAGAATGTCTTATTGGAAGAAAGAAATTTTATTGGATGAACTTTTTTCTTCTAATTTATTTGTGTAATAATATATGCAGAATAATCAAATTATAGAACACTTTACCTATTAGACAGATTCCCTTGCACGTACTCCCATATCAGGCATAAACAAACAAGCTAAGGGAGGGAGGGAGGAAAGATTAAAAAATATGAAGTTGATTTTATTATATTTTGGATGGTGTTTCAAGTCATTTAGTTCTATTTATATACTGTTTTATAAATTTTATAAATTTAAATTTTTACAGTTTTATAAATCTTAACAACCAAAACAATTTTATAAATCATAATATTCATAAAACTGATTTGTGCGTATAAGAACTATTTAATCTTACTATCCGAGGTGTTAAATTGCTTAATAAAGAAAATTTAACTATAAAAAGAATCGAGTGTGATATTCTTCTGACCAAACTACGAAACAGAAGATGAAACATATGTTCATAAAAGTTGTGATTCACTGTATGGTTTTAACTTCACTGTATGTTATATTAATGTTTCTATTGATTATAAAACTGAAATAACCTTAATCTCAACAAAAGCTAGAATAATTATACTAATAAAATAAATAAATAAAAATATTAAATAATCAGAAAAGAGATAAATATGAACCAGTAAAAGTCAGTTGAGACCAGCAGAATTCTAGCAATAAAATCCTATGGGCACCCATAGAACGTTTTAATAGATTCTATGGGGCATTTTGAGTAACGTAACAATCTATATTGCTTCTGATCTTCTGATTCATTTACATCGTAGACGAATATTTGTCGATATTCAAATTTTGTAGCGACCTTGAGCATTGCTATCTAATACTAATTTTTCTGTAGAGTAAAGGTTTGTCCACACGACTACGCTAGAGACGTAAATGATACGACGAAACGCGTGTGGTGGGCGAAAAGTCGTCCGAACGAGAACGCGAGCGAAGTCTGCGTTTAGCCAATCGAATTAATGAAGAGAAAAAATCATGTGACACTCATAGAAGAACCCTTCCTATCCTCAGCTTTGAGACATTACTCATCAAATTCTGCACCTTGTCTTAAAAACATTTAAAACTGGAAACAACCGTCTGCGATAAATTTTAGTAAATAAAGCAGTAGCCATCTTTTAGAATACCTTATACTATATATGTATCATAACATAATCTACAGCTAAAGTAGTGATGCGTTCACGCACAAATACATTATTTTGAATCGCAAACACTTTGATAGATACAGACAGGAGAGCAAGGGAAAAGAAAGCAGATATTTCAAGTAACTGTATTTGGATAAGGGTAAAGTAAAATCTGAAGTAAAGAAAACTGCCCATCCGTCATCGTCCGCCGCAGGATAGAGTTCATTTCTTTGCGTAACGGAAGTAGGGCGCATTCCTTTTCGTTCCGATAGACGATGTTATTTATATTGTGCCCGAATTCCTCCGATTAGTGTCAAAAAAACAGAAAAACCACGAAATTTAGAGAAAAATCTCTAGAGAGTAAGTAATATTTTTAAGCAGTCAAACTAGAACAAAGAAGAAATATGGTCCGTCAGAGCTGAAATTGTAGTTTTATATTCCTTAGCGTTTTTGCTTTCGATAACTTTTTTTCCATACTCGTTAAAAAGAGATTTATGCTATCTGGCTACATTTGGATAACTCTCCAAATTACTAGAAATCGGTTGATCGGATTTTGCCATCAGACACCAGGAAGATTTATAATTGTTTAAAAACAAAAATGAAGATGGTTTAATAATAACTCATTTCGATCCGTATAAATGAAAATTTTCCATTACTATGTAATTAAAATGAAGTACTGCAATGAAAATTATATTTACTCTTCTCCATAATAAGTTTTGAAAGATATCAATCAAAAAAAAATCTTTAAAAGACATAGTTACTCTTAATCCATAAAACTGTATTTCTAGTTTCTGAGTAACATTTTAGATTCTCCCTTTTTTTAACTTCCTTGTACGAAATAAAAAGGAACCATTGTAATCGCGAAAAACTTCGAGTATCATATTTCAACGAAAATATCTATTTTGACCGCTATCGAATGCAATTTAACGATGGTTTTGAGTGACATACGCACGTAAGGACAGAATCAAGGAATTCCCCCCCCCCAAAAAAAATATAAGACTGATTTAAAATGGATTCTGAACAGATTTTTTGTTGGCGTCTGTGCGTGCTTACGTACGTATGTATGTATGTATCTCGCATAACTCAAAAACGAGTAGCCTCAGGACGTTCAAAATTTGTACACAGAGCTGCTATACCATATAGATGTGCACATCCCTTTTCGGTTGCAATCGGCCCCATCAAAGCCATATAAACATGCATATATATACGCACTGTGTTACTCGGCACAGTAAGCTCAGATTTTTTGGTTCTTATATGTTGGTAAATTGCACATTTTTTGCTTTAAAAATGACTGAATATTGTGTTATCTTCCGGTTAAGGTTTAGCGCAACTCAAAGGTCCCGAAGCCTTTGCCCCGGCAACATTCTGGCCGCAAACGGTTTTATGTGTGCCCGCTGCTATACGATCATGTTAAAAAAGAATTTAAGTTTTCAGTAAAAAGTTCCGTAAAGTGTTTTTAGCAATCAATTAAGTAAATATAAGCGTATGTTTCAATATTCACTTTAAATTACTTTCAACTTTCTAGTTGCGACAATAATCACAACTAAATAAAGTTCAAGTAATCGAAGTTTTAATGTATGGAAATTACAGTATGCGTCAATTCAGTGCACAGAAATTCGGTAATCAGAGTGTATTAAAAAATAAAAACGTTGCAGAAAACACATTGATGCAACTTCCTGTCTTAATACAACTACGCCAGGCAACTGAAGAAAATTCTTAAAAATTTAAATCGCAAATAAAAAAACGCACATTTCTAAACTAAAAGAAACAGACACTCACTGAAGAACAAACTAATATGATAGATATTGAACCAGCGGTTTAGTTGCCAATACACTCCTGAACGCTTTCTGAACTTCTACTGTCATTCATTAAATTCACTTAATTTGTACATTTTGGCAGACTTGACGGAAAGTGTAGAAGTGCAGATGTTAAAACTTTGATTGATATAAAATTAGTTATATGTCCACAGAGAGGGACAACGTTTTAAATTATTGAAATTGTTTTGCAAGAAGAATTTTAATAAATTTAATATAACAGAAATAATGTATAATATTAAATAAAAAAACTGAAAGATTTCAGATTTTAAATTACGTCCAAAGGCGCGTTTTTTTAACGTTTCGTGTGCTACCTTTTTTTATCAAATATCATGTACTACGTACTCAAACCATAAAATTCAGTTCAAAATCAATATCGCAAAATCATTTTAAAATGAACATATCTTTAGAATTTCCGTAAGTCTCACGCGCTGGAGATAAAAATGTTTTTTTTTTTTTTCCGTACAGTTTTGCCATTGCTCGCTTTGAAATCATTTAGCTTGTTAATCAGAAATTCGTTGAAATGTTACAAAACATAAAATTGATAATAAAGCAAATTTCAAATTCAAAATTAGGGCTTCCAGATGCCCATATTCGCAGTAGGATTACGTCATTCAAAATTCGATGGCTCTAGGTTTTATCACAATGCGAGAAACATGCATACATTTGTGCAGATTTTTCATTTTTTAAAATTTAATGCAGAGCGATAACATTTAGTGGCAACAATTTGAAAAGTGAAACGGGCATTCAGTGAATCGACGCAAAATCGCAAAACGAAAGTAATAGTCCTTCGGGACTAAATCCCTTTGGACTAATAAATGAGACAATAATCATCATTTATTGTATTACAAATGATTAGAAATCGGGTCTTGATAAATCCCAATTTGACTTTTACAAATGTGTTTACTCTAAATTTTGTGTTTACGTAAAGATACATTTGGTTTTAGAGAAACAGTCTTTTATGGTAATATTAGTGGCCTTTCCAAATGTAAACAACAGTTTGTTAAAGAAATTTACTATGCAGTTAGTGCTAAGGAATACCTTTCTGACATAAAACAGCTTCAGAATTATTTTTATATATTTGCATTTGTTACATACAGAAAAGAAGATAAAAATTCCGTATTCTAGTAAATTTTGCCACTGTTAAACATTTCTTCTGACAGTATGTTTTATTTATAATATTTTTGCCTTATTATTTGACGAAGTCAGAAATATTACAAAAATATATGATGCACAACTTTGCATATAAAATGAAGTTAAGTAAAATGGCGAACGATAAAATAGCGAAGATAAATTTATGGTTAAGAAATTAAAAAAACTTTAAACTTTTGCTTAATATTGCTTTCAAATTTGAAAAATTTCTTTTCATAAATTATTTATAAATATTATATTATACATTATTAATAAACATGAGGATAAATAAATTGCATTGAACAATCCTCAATGAAAATTTATTTGGAAATTTAACATTCAAAATAATTGTTGCAACTAATTGAAAATTGTAACTAAGCGCGTGAACCACATTTAGCCTTATTATCGCTTGTAAAAGGTATGCCAATATATACATTCACGTATATCTTCAACAATTTCGAATTAAAAGCTGTAATTTTCTTAAAGTATACCTAAAAATACATATATAAGATAAAGATAAAAAAAGTTTAGGTTGTTATTTAATTTGTTTTTGAAAAATGTATTAATTAAAAACCCAATAAATCGGAACAAATTTACTTCAAGCAAAATAAAAATATGATACTTTTATGAATTTTATTTGGAATAAACCTAAATTTGATTTATGAAAGAAGAAATTGAATAAGTTTAATTTAAAATTCGATATTATTAGATATACGAGGAATTCAATTAACACTACGAGGTTAAATGTTTGACTGCTAATTTTAACAAAACTTGACACCTTGACATAATTTGACTCGTAGAATAGGAATATGGAAAAGAATTGGCATGCCATTTTAGAAAAGTCCAAATTCGCATGTTAGAATAATGCTATATATTAACATACTAAAGTCAGGCTTTCTAGAAAAGATAAACGCAAATCAATCTTCATCAATCGGCGAAGTAAAACCGGAAATATCCCCGAACTGTGCTTTTTTGTTATTGTTGTTCTTGTTTTGTTTCGTTTCGAGTGGGCATACATTTAACTTTATGTAAATTTTGTTATCATTTTATTGCTTTAAGAATTCTTTTACTTTCGAACAGGAAGAGTTTGACAATTGCTTTACGATTAAACAATCTTCTTTAGCAGACAAGGTAAAAGTTCAAACTAAAAAGTTAATCATTTCAAGCAAATAAAAATATAATTCTTTATTATGATAATTGAATAAACTGTACTAAGTTTCATTTTGTATGAAGCTATTACATTTTTGAATCCAAAAGCAGCCGAGTTGTAATACGGCTGTGCAGTGATAGTTCAACCCAGATTCATATTTCGACAAACAGGCTCGTCGCATGTGCGTTTCCATCGCTTTACCCATGGGTGATTTGTACAAGCGAATTTCTTTCAAAAGTCCCTATGCATCCCCTTAAGCAGTTAGCTGTAACGTAATTTATCATAGTCAAATAATTCTATGTAGTCCTTGTTCTTGTATACAAGGTCTGTCCCGAATGTAGTGCGCCTATTTTTTTAAGAAATGTATTGAATTGATTCGTACAATTACTCAATATTCTTCGAAGTACATCCCTCCTGCTTTAACACACTTGTTCCAACGCGATTTGCATGCTTCATATGTGTCCTGGAAGTCCGTCACAGAGATGTTCTTTAGTAACCCCGTCGTAGCAGCCCTGATGTTCTCCAGGATCCCCAAATGCTGTCCTTCGAGAGATGTTTTAATCTTCTAGAACAAAAAGAAGGCGGACGTGTCAGGACTGAAGCAACGCAAAAGTCTCCGACGGCGTTTTCTGAAGTTTGAAACAAAACTTTGCGTATCACTGCTCGAGAGTTTTTTTCATTATGATTTTGACCGAGCACTCACACAAGAGTTCACTGAAAAGGCACTGTTGTTTACCAGGAGCTCGGAGCTGACTGGCGCTGGTCGCACTGTGTTCCTAAAAGACTCCACCAACCCTTCCGTGCAAGCGGCGACACTGTGTGGCGGATAATCGCGGCAGAAGAAAATGGGGCGCATTACTTTCGGGACAGACTTTTTATGCTTTATGTTTATGAAAATGAAAACTATACCTTCAGTTATCGTGCAAGTATAGCAACATCTGAATTAAAAATTAGTTCTCATTTTCAATGTAAACAACGGAAATTTCAATGAAGCCAATGAAACACCAGCTGTAAAATTAAGTCCAACAAAATACTTCAGTCATTTTTACAGTTCTTTCGGCAAAGTACTTCAGACATTAACCAATGCATAGATATATAAAGACTATCTTTGATAGTTTCATACAGTTCGAATATTTTACTGTAGTACAGATTTTCAGGTGCAGAGGATAAGAAACATTGTACAGGGTTTAATGTAGCATCTTCTTACACAAATATTGATTGTGTCATGCCACTTTTGGCTTCAAAATTATAAAATGCAGTGCTTCTAGTCGCATTAGATGAGAAAGGTCAGTTTATGGTCATTCAATTTTTCTGTTTATTAACTATTATTTTATAAATTTCTGTCTTGCGCCTTTCAGTTAAAGAATCCCTCTTCAGAAGACATTTTCGAAATTTGTCTTTTGGTGTAGTGGTTGTATAACTGTTGGATGAAGTACAGAGGAAATTTTAGTTAGTATGCGCTTTAGACTGTAAGGTTTTAGTTAAACTAACAAAGTTTTATTTTAATTTAAATCTTTCTCTCTCTTCTCTGTTTCAACTTCCCGTCAGAAGAAGCGCGCGTTTTCAGCTTATGCTAATTTGAAGTAGAGCCAAGTACTATTTAAACCAGAGGTAGAAACCTCTTAGTGTGAGAGAGCTTTTAGTCTCGGATCACGGTCATTCTGTTCGACGTTCGCCTGACCAGCTAGCAGATAATTATAAGCCATAGTGCTTACTACGTAATTGCTCATTGAAATAAATTGAAGTATTAGTATTAGTATTTCTTGCTACGCACCACTTAGTTAGAGGCTAACTCCGCGATTTGCTCTGTGAGCAAAGTTTAATTAAATTTCTATTTAGGTTTAGTATAAATTTATCTGATTGTTAAGTTAGGCCCAAGTGTGGTCTGTTACTTTCTGTTTCCCTCCCGAGTTGGGAAGTGTGTAAATAATATTGATTTAATAAAAGAGGATTTTAAATCCCTTTCAAGTGCAGTTATTCTTCAGCACAGTATCTACACCAGAACAAAGCTGATTTCAGCTCCCTGTTCCAGATCAGGACTTTAGGTTAAGGAGTTACTACAAAACGTTTGCCAAAGCTACGCACAGAACACACAGTCCTGACAAGACAAGCGTCTATAACTTCAAATTGCGTACATTTCCTAAAAATATGTCTTTTAAAACTCTTATATTCATTTAGTAATATACCATTCATAGTGAAATCGTGCCTAAATGTTTGCTTGTAGCTGAATAATTGCTAATTTATCTTCTTATCAAATTATTATCATAGCCCTATGCTAAATAAATTGCAGTTAGCTTTTAATCTGCCCAGCCAGTTGGTGAATTATGTTACTGCAATAACATCAGCTAAGAAGAGAATTTTATCATTTTCCCATTACATAATTAAACTCCGCTCACTGAGCCTTGTCATGTGGCAATTTTGATCTCAGCAATTCATTGCAAACAGCATTTTGATTGCGTTGAGATAGCAAAATAATCTTTAGTTACGTTCATATGCAAGTATATAAATTTAAACAATAATCTTATAGAAATGCATTTTCTCACAATTTCATTTGATTAATGTAGTTTAATTTTCGATTCTGATTTTTGAATAAAATTCTTAATTCTGCATGCAAATATTTTCTACTTTATCACGCAATGCAGTTTTATAAAAATTAATTAATGATGGTTTAAGTCGATTGAGAAACTTATGTCATCGTACTGAGTGGGTCTGTTGTTGCTCCGAAAATGCCAAATTTATTAAGCCGATGATAGAAAAAGATCGACAGTTAATGCAGTTTATAATGTAGATGCTTCTAATTACGGATTAATCCATTTAATGGCCAGTCATTATTCTGCTGCTTAACACTCGAAAGCTATTTCTGTTCCAGAAGTGGTAGTTAACACAAGGTCAAACCGTTAGGGAGCTACAATAAAAGTTTGTTCACATTAATGATGTAGTTTCGATTTGGCCACCTTTCACGGAAATATACGGTCTCTTGGAATCAGGAATAGAATACCCACTTCAATATTAAGTTAACCAAATGTTTTAGATATGATTATATATTGGCGCACGTTAGGAATGTATTTTTCTCTCTTTTGTATATATCTTAATACTCCTTTTGTTTTATTCACAAATGGAGCACAAATAGCTAAATTAAATCATTTATCCAAGTGTTGAGATTTGCGACTAAATAAATGCAAAGTAACTTAATTTAAAAAGTATTTATATTTTATGAATTAATCTTAAAAAATTACATTAATCATCAGTTAAATTACAAAAATGTAAAATCAATTTTTTTAAATGCAAGCAAAGGTTTTGTAGGGATTTATTTCTCCTTATTACAAAATATAAAATACAATCCTTAAATGTACACAAAGTCACTAGTATTACTACAAAAACATAAAAAATATGTATTAATCGGAATAAAGATTTCCGCTATTGTAGATCAAGTAGGTACAACAAAATGGAAAAATACACTCACGTTTGTGAAAATTGCAACACCAAGAAGGAATCGTCATAATTGAATGCAATTTAATACACAGTTGAGTGGTAGTGGTACAAATAAATGATTAAATGTTCAAAGCAAACAAACAAGAACAAGAGATCAGAATCAGTATTTTGTGTGGCCACCACGCGCCGCAATAAGTGCTGCTACACGACGTGGCATGGAGTCAAACAA
Organism: Stegodyphus mimosarum; assembly: GCA_000611955.2. Taxonomy (NCBI): domain Eukaryota; kingdom Metazoa; phylum Arthropoda; class Arachnida; order Araneae; family Eresidae; genus Stegodyphus; species Stegodyphus mimosarum. The sequence continues at coordinate 311,242 of KK120644.1, forward strand.
AGTTTGAATGTCTGACTGAGGAAGAGCATTCCATATCGTTTGTACGCGTACCCAAAGTTCGTCTGCAGACGCAACAGGACGAGGATCACGAGCAAGACGCCGACCAATGACATCCCACACATGTTCAATTGGCGACATATCCGGGGAACACGCAGACCAAGGAAGAAGCTGTACCTGCTGCGCTGCAAAGAAGGATTTAACAATCCGAGCAGTATGAGGGCGGGCATTGTCCTGTTGAAATACAGCGCCTGGCAAGCTTTGAAGGAAGGGAACAGCTTCGGGCTGTAGAACTTCACGGATATACCGGTTGCTGTTCAGATTGCCCACAATTCGTAGCAATTGAGATCGTCTATGATATGCTATGGCGCCCCAGACCATAACTCCGGGTGTTCGTCCACTGTGGCGTTCGATAATGCACTCCGGAAGGTGGCGTTCACCGGCATAGCGTCTGACACGAATGCGGCCATCATGGTACCACAAATTAAAGCGGGATTCGTCAGAAAACACGACATGCTGCCAATCAGCACGCCAGTCTCTATGCTGATTGGCCCATTGTAGCCGCAGGCGGCGATGGTCGTGCGTTAGGGGGATCCTGTATAAAGGAGTCCGTGCGCGCAGTCCACACTGCAGCAGACGTCTACGAATTGATGAAGCACACAATGAAACACCTGTAGCTATTGACCACAGTGCTGCCAATTGTCTAGAGGAAGCTGTACGGTCCGTCCGCGCCATGCGGACCAGGTGTCTATCATCGCGAGCTGACGTCACATTTCGGGGTCCACTCCCGGATTTCCGAGTTGTCCGACACTCGTCCGTCCACTGCTTCCAAACGCGCATCACTGTGCTGCTGTTACGCTGCACACGAGAGGCTACTGCACGATACGACAATCCAGCTTCACGAAGGCCGATGATTCTCCCTCGTTCAAACTCTGTAAGTTGTTCAAATCTCGCTCTCTTTCGTCGACGAGGCATAAGTACAGATTGAGTTAACGTTTACCACTAGCAGATAACCACCGATAACCATACACGCCTCGCTACAGCCGTCTATTTATTCGGATCCATCAGCCGTTCAGAGGGCGCTGCTCAGCATACGCATGCGCTACGGATTTGCAATTCTAATCATTTGCATATCATGCGCTACTTTGCATTTCCTGAAAATTTCAGCTCACTCGCGTAAGTCCTTCATGGTGTTGCAATTTTCACAAACGTGAGTGTACAATAAACAATTGGTAGAATAGCGTCAGTCAAGTAAGAAGTACAAACTGTGTTTATTGAACTGTGTTTGTTTATTGAACTATAGTGAAACTGTGTTTACTGTGTTTATTGTTTTATCTTTTAATTTAAAGCTGCATTTAGTAAATGCATTCAAAGTCTAAAAAATTAAAATTAGTAGAGAAGTATTGCGTAATATCAAAATACGGAAACAGCTTATCAAATAAGAAATTCAATAACTAGTAGTTAAATACCGAAATTCAAAGTTACAAATGAAGAATCATAACAAGCATCGCAATCAAGAATAAATCACTTAGATTTTTATTGCTTAAGCGTTAATGAACCAGAATTTGAATAAAAATTATTTCAGAATTTTAATTCACTACATTTATTATCAAAATTTACTGTAGTCGCACATTCCTTTTGAGTATGGACAATGTTTAGTAGATAAACAATTTCACAACTAGCTGCTATGCTATTTATAGATTAGATAGGTTATGGAGAAAATAGCCATACGAATTCAGTCTTCCAAATCCTGGATACCACTCTCTGTAAAATTTTTACAGAGACGTAAAATGAAAGTCTAGTGGTATAATACAAGGAAACGGTATTTAGGCAGTTCAACCATCCCTTACAAAACAAATCATGTCCAATGTATTTTATACCGGTTATATTATGTTATATTAAATTCGTATATGAACTCTCTCTGTATTAAATAATTGATATTCAGCAAACTAAAGAATAGCCTATGCTTTTTTGGGTGGGAGATGAAAAATGCCATATTGTATTTCATGACATTTATGCTATGCGCATGCGCAGATAGCCTTAAGTCAAAAGGACCTGAGATCCTACAACTGAAGAAATTACTGATTTTCCAGTTTGTTTGCTAAAAATATACATTAATATCTTTATTATCTTAATTTATTAAATTTTGATCCAATCTGACGAAATGAATGGAGTAAAAAGGCTTTGACATAAAAAAGCATTTTGACAACGCTTTAAACGCTTTTTACTCAGCTCAATTCTTATTTTACTTCTTAATTGCTTCAGTTTTTGATTAAAAATCAGTATAGAAGGAGAAGAACGTAATTAGCTATGATTCCAACTACCAGCAAAGTATTTTTTTTTGTGATTTTGCTTTACGATCAGAAAAACGTAAGGGCGCAAAACAAAACATCTCGCTGTCTGTCTAGGTGCATGTATTCTGAATGATTATAAATGAAGAGTAAAGTTTAATCTTTTCCGTTCAGTTTTGAATTTTCAGATTCTTTTTTCTGACTTTACTCTGCAAACTATGCGTACGTACTATGAGCCAACTTTGTTGTACCTCTTCAGGAACTTAAATTAATCATGGTAAAAAGGAACAGAAAGAGGTGGCATATTAAAAGTAATTGAGTTCCTGACTGTAGCATTTATAAGTACTGGATCAAATATTAGACTTTTTAATTAATTATAATCTGACTAATTAAAAACGCAATTTACATAGGAGAACAAGTTGATAAAAATAAGAAGAAATCCCGTATGCAGGTTTTACAAAACAAAAACAGATAAAGAAAAATACTACTTGCATTTTATGATTTTTCTCCCAATATTTCCCATCAAAAAAGTCTGAAATAAAAGTTCATAAAAATGTTTAAACTTATTAATTGAATAGTAATAGGTTTAATTTTATAGCTATGTTGAAATTATTCAAAAAATTATTTAAAAAACTAGAAATGTTTAAGAACCAATTTAAAAGTTCACCTTCCATAAACTGCGTTTTCTCTTTTTGCATGTTTTCGATAAAGCCTTTTATATAAAATCCTAAAATTTACAAAAATATGGACAAAATTATTTCATATCTTAACTGCATGTTCATAATTATATACTTCATTATTATATACTTAATATTATATAATTACTCATTCTTTATTATATGCTTAATATTCTGCAAAACCCATCCTTGGGTTTGCAGAATATCCATCCTGGGTAAATAGGTTTTTCAAAATATTAAAAGGAAAAACTATTGGAAATGGAAGTATATTAAAACAATTTTTTCCAAGTTTTTACACATAAATATGCTTTTATATTTTTTTTCTCCTAAATTAGTTCATTAATTCAAAATCGATTCCTAAAGCTATGAAGAAGATTCTAATAAACACTATAAAAAATTGAGACAAAAACAATAAAAACTTTTTCTAAGTTAATAAGGTAATATCACATAAACTTTTATATGAAACTTTGTATAATATTTTTATTGATAAATGTTACTCGTAAAAAAAATCGGTTAAAAAGGTGTCAATCAGACATGAGTTTATAAATGGTGTAGCGTTAACCTGTTATTATGATTTCGGTCTTTACTATAACTTCTCCTTTCCTTATTCCTCACCAGAATTTAAATTAGTTGTAATTATTTAAGATGAAGTATTCGAATTTAGGATCAAGAGTGTGTCTGGCATTGTATGCGCGCTAGGGGTAAGTTTCCTGCCAGCTCAGATAGGTGTAATTATTTGCCTTTGCGATCTCTCGTTGCCGATGCTTTTAAAACTACACGCATGTAAAATTACTGACCCAGCCTCTAATATAGTATTTAATCATTTAGTTCTTGACTGCCGTTCAAAGTTTAATTTAAATTTGGCTGTTCTATTTATTTGGATCTCCACGAGTTGTGGTTACTGTAAAAACGAATTTCTATCCCTCGCTAATTATTCACCATACATTTTTTTTTCAGTATTTTCTCAGTTCATGATATCATGTCCAGTTTTCTTAATAACGACAACTTTTATTTGCCTTTTATCGTTATCTATTGAACATCACTTTCTTTGCAATTACGCCACATAAGATTTAACCGTTTCATAAAATCTTTAAAGGCACTATAGCTTCAGAATTCCCAATGCAATGTTAAGTACATTTATTTTACAATCGCTATCCAATTTATATATGCTACATGAATTCTTTAAAAATAATAAATAGCGATAAAATTTAGTCACAGTATCCTTTTACATAAAAAGTGATTCGACACAAATGTCAAACCGATACAAAATATAAGCTTGACCATTAACTGCTTCACAACGAGGGCTCGTCTTCATACTCTCGTTGCATTTGTCATAATTCTAAGGATATATTTAATGCTTCTAAATGTAATATGTTGTTCCCAATTCCATACATGTTTCAAATACTAAATCTGAGAAATTTAAATTATTTCATAATTTAATTTTTCAAGAAAATGTATTGAGAGCTCTCAAGTAAAGTTTATGATTTTAAGCTAAAATCTAACATGTTATTCCTGTCGATATAAAAGTCTTAAATACAAAACTGGAAAGTTTCCGATTGTATTTTAATATACGGTTTCATTAAAAGCTACTATTGGCTTTAAAAAGAAGCACCATTTTCAGTTGTCCAGTTTCACCCAAAATTCAACCTATATGAATGCAGAAAGGTTAAATATGCAAAATGAAAATTTTTCAAAGTTTCATATAAAAGTTATCGTGGACGAAAAAATTGTCACACACTTACGCACAGACATCATTCTAAAAATATTAGAAACGTGTTATAGGGATCCTAATCCGGCTTATTCACTCAAAATTCATTATCGAATTTTTAGACGAAAACATTACCTCCCTTAACTATGTAGTATGTATGTCGGTAAAAGGACTATATTTTTTTTCTTATATTACGTGCTCCGCCCTAAGGCACTACACGGAAAGGGAGGGATGCCCCGTGGAGGTCATTTTAAGGGAAACTGGCTCGTATCCACGTTACACATGAGGAAAACCACGAAAACGCACATGCAGCCAGCCCGTTCGGCGGGACTCGAACCCCGGACCGAACTACCAGTGTTCAGCGGCTTTTACCGCTCGGACGCTAGGACTATATTTGTCTATGAAAGATACGTTCTTCCTTAAGGTATCCCTTTATTTCAAGATTTGCACAGTATAAAGCGGGATTTTCAAAACTGTTTGAAAGAAACTTTCTTCTTTTCAGAATTTTATATAGTTTTCATATATTTTTGTATTGTATACAGTTTTTTTTTTGTAATATAGGCTATTTTGTAAGAAAACGTACATTGCGAAAAAAAAGGGACCGTTCTATATCTCCCGTTCTACTGGGCCGATTGACGAAATTCAGCTTACGTTTTTCATATCTCGAAAGCACGACTTAGGATATGTATTAGATTTACTTATAACATTGTTCTAATACAGGTATTTTGTCACAAAATCGGACTTTTTCTGAAATGGCATGCCAGTTTTTTTCCATATTTCGATTCTACGACTCATATTATGCCAAACTGTCAAGTTTTATGAAATTCGCACGAGTAGTTTTTAAAACATTAGCTCTCAAAATTTTAGCTCCTCAACATTAATTGAGTTTGGTATATATTTATTAATATCTCTTTTTTTAATTAAACGTATTTGATTCTTTCTTCCACATTTCGAAATTAAGGTTCATTCCAAATAACATTCGCCCATTTTTTATGATTTATTTTTTAAATTTGCATTTTGAAATAATTTTTATAATTTTTTTGAAAAAGATTTTTAATTATAATATATATAAAATTTTTCCCATCATTTTAAAGTAGATGTATTTCTAAGCATAGCTGCAAACAATTAATGTTTTTATTCAAAATTTCTGAAGATATACGTGAATTTATATATTGGCGCGTTTTGAAATTTGGCATATTTGTTGAAAGTGATAACAACATCAACTGTGGTTTAGGCAGTTTTGTTAAAATTATTTGAAAGTAGAACGATGTGACTTTTTTTCCGCTCATGCAGAATGTAAAAAGGTAGAAACGATGTGACTTTTTTTCCGCTCCTGCACAATGGAAATGAAAGGAAAATAGGTTTTCATATATTAACAAGTTTGCCAAGTGAATTATTCTTGGCACAAACTGAAAAAAATCCGCGAAGACAAATTTTTAAGTTTCTCCATAAATTTCTCACCAAAAATTACAAAATTTAATATCTGGGCATAATCTGAGTCGTAGAATCGAAATATGGAAACAAATTCGTATGTTATTTCAGGGAAAGGTTGCATTTTGTGTCAAAATACCTATGTTAGAACAATACTATATGTAAATCTAATATATATCCCAAGTCGCGCTTCGGGACATAAAAAACGCAATTTGAATTTCGTCAATCGGCCCAGTAGAACGAGAGGTATAAAACTGCCCCATTTTTTCCCGCTGTTTACATCTGTTTTAAGATGATGGTGAAAATTTTACAGATTATATCTGAAAATTGTTCTCGAGATATTTATAAAAATTTTTTAAAAGCACAAATTTTTAAGATAACAAATTTAACAACAAAATCCTAAATATCAGAGATATGTCGATCAAAATGATCAGAAACTGATAAAAGCTTACCAAGACATAAAAAATTAAAAAAAGAAAATGAAACTTATTTTGATATGTTTAAAAGACTTGAAGGCCAAAATGCCCGAGACGAATTACATTTTTATTCAAACGATCACAACCGCTCGAAACGGTCGGGATTGTGATGTTAGTTTCTTCCCTCCCTCTAAGGTATGCAGTAGCAGGTGCAGTTTCCGCAAATGTATTATATCAGTTTATTACAGACAACTTGTCCTAAAAGATTAATGGAGGCTTCTTTGTTAGGAAGTAGAAAAGACGTCATTTGAAATCTTCATACCTTTTTGTGCGTTAATGGATGAGAAACGGAAGAAATGGACGGGACGGGTAATGGAAGGAGACAGACGTTTCGATATTTTAAGCATACAGGTTAGCGAAGGTTCCGGTGTTCTAGGATTTAAAGCCATAGTTCCTTCATAAATTCTTTATCAATAGAAGTTTGAGTTCCGGCTCAGTCAGAAAGTTGAAAACGGCCACTTTTGAGCCGTTTTTATAATTCACATGGCACGTGGCAACTGCACATTTATGCGGTCTTATGCTATGAAATTATATGAGAACAAGAATCTATTAGTATTACAAAAATCATAACACGCTTTAAGCATATTTGTCGCTCAACGAATTCTGTGGAGCGTTGAGTTTACTGCAAATAGCATGGTTCGTGAGATGAATACCTGTGATATCAGAGATTTCCCTAGCTTGTGTTAAGGTTTTCTTCTATTGGCGGGTGTTGCCTTAACTAGATCTTGAAAGTTAACTTTAACTGTATCTTGTATCTACTAAGTACTAGACCATTCTTTCATTCTGAAAAGCAATTTTCTTTTTCCACTTCAAGCTAGTTTCTGTCGTTGTTTAATCAGTTTTGACAAAGCATCAGTTTTGACCACAAGTAAATTTTCAGCTTCTGTTTGTTCGAATGAAGGCCTTCATGTAGCACTTTCAAAGAGGAATTTGTTCATATCCACGTTACAAGTCTCGAAAACTCAAGGAACCATTCATGCAGTTAGCCCACACGAAACGTGGTATAACTTCTAGTGCTCAGTAGTCTTGTCCATTGGATCAATCAATGATTCGGCAATTTTACTATGCATATCAACTGATTTTATCTAACTCTTCTGGAGGAAAAACAATATATTGATTTTAAATTTATAACATTTGAGTATTTCTTTGAATGAAATTAATGATACGGATGGAAAATCATGCCCAAGTTGAAAGAAAATACAGAAACATTTTCACGCAGTTTTATGACCCAGCGTATAGTTTCGCACGAAACGTCACCTTACTCTCCAGAATCTGTAATTTTCTTCAGAATATTTTCCAAATATTTTTGGACATCTTTAAATAAATTTCCCATTCACATTTTGACAAAAACTCAGTACAAAATTATTTTGTCTTCAATTCTGAAATTTCAATTTTGAATTCAATTTTGAAAATTTCAGCTGATTCTAAAGTAATAATTTTTATATCTTTGTTTCATATCTAGAATACATGATAAAATTTCTTTTAGCAAATATGTATATTAATTGCATAAAGTCAAATTTTTAATCCGGTGGTTTGAGATGTGGGCATGAAGAGATTTTAAAGATAACTTGAAACAAGTGCAAAATATTTGTTAATCGTTTGCTGACAGTTACACTAAGCATGCATAACGTTTTTCGAAAAATCGTTTCTTGCATTATTTTTCCCACAGCTTGCCTATAACGGCACTGGCCACTACTCAGGCCAGATATAGTGAGCATTTTATTGTAGAGGCACTTAATAGATGTCCACCGTTACCATCCTATGAAAGAACAGGCAATTTTACATCCATGCCTTCTCCGCGATTAGAACTCGGGCCCTTTGGTAACGCAGTAAGGCTCCCCTAACCACTAGCCCGTCTGGATGGCTCTTGTATTATTCTTGTGAAAGATTTGAATCATATGCCTTGTCAGTGATGCCTTTAGTAGTGGATTTAAATTGCAAAATTAGCGCTGTGTCGTAAACTGAGAAAGAAAGCAGTTGTTAATAGATATTAAACAAAAAGGCACGATTAAGTTTATAATTCAATAAGGTTTGAATTGATTGACTAAGCTTTTGGGTTAAGTTTTATATCTCCATAGTACTGAATTATCATTAATTATTTTTTATTTGGTGTATGATTAATTAAGTGATTTTTAAAATGCTTGAAAACGAAGTGCATAAACGTTGTGATATTTCCAATATTTCAAAGAGTTTCCTGCTTTGTTGTCTGTTTGGTTTGATTTAAATTTTATCTTTATTGTTATAATATTTAGATACACACTTACTCTCATAAATTAAATATAATTTTGAAATATAGTGGACATTAACTTATCACTCCAGATTACTTAAATACCTTTGTTATTTCTCAATTTTCTTATACAAATACCGCGTTTAAAGTAAATTACTTGTTTGCTCTACATTCGCTACCAAACCCCATTATTAAAGCATTCAACTATGGTGAGTGTATTTTATCTACCTCCTCACAACGAGACAATAGATAGCATAACACGTAGTTAACTTTAATTGAAATACGCATCTCAAAAACATTCGCAGCAGACCCCAAATCCTTGGTTGGTATCTGAAGTAGATCATTTATCATAAAAGGAAAATTTCACCGCGTTTGCTGAAGAGAAGAGGCAGTTTCCCCCCTTTCCTTCCTAAACTTTTAAGAAGCATGTCATTCCTTATTTGCTACGAAATTTAGCAGATCTTTAGGTTCTGTGTAAGGCAAAGCTTGAGGAGTATCTATAAATAAATATAATTCAGCAGAGATAGAAATATTTAAGAGTGAAACATATTGCTTTTGACTTTCAACACGTTAGTTTCACTTGAGATGCAAAATAGCTTTGAACATATTTTAATCGCATATGTTATTAGAGCATTCTCTCTTTGATGTTAGATTTCAGTTGCTTATTAAATTAGCAACAAAAGTTACATTTGTAATGTTTAATATTCACTTTTCATCCTTCAAGATTTATTCTTTTGAATTTCTATTCATTACTATGACACTCGTTTTCAAGTAAATTCGAAACTTTTTGTTCACAGTGTATCAAATTGGATGTTATTCATACAATTTAGTTAGAAATCAGGAACAAAATATAGATAATTCTTTCAATAGTACAAATAGTTAGCTAAAAATTATGTTCCTATAGACAATAGGCGCCTTTATTCATGTTATATGAAGCTGTTTAAGCTAAAACTGTTTAATCAGTTTTGCAGCTTGGAGCTGTAAGCCTTTCAAACATTATACATTTGCATATTTTGTATAACCATTACTGTAACATAAAAATGGAACCGGAGAATGGCATCGGTTAAAGCACCACATTATGCCACGAGAACACTTTAAAATGTGAGTTCGCATAAAAATATGAGTATACTAACATTAGTTCAGGCTAAAGTCAAATCAAATAAACTGAATGAAACCTCACATAGGAGATACTTTTAAAAAATATTATTTATCTCGTTTAATTCAATAATATAACATTAGCAGTATTTCACAATTAACATATCTGGCAAAGTCATTTCAAATAAATCGAAATACTCTAATCGTATCTGAAGATTTTCTTTAAATAAATGATGAAAAAGGACAGTTAATAAATACTGCAACAGATATGCAAGCAATAGGGTATTAGTTCTCTTAGGTACTACTCTTCATATAATTCAAATTTCTATGTAACTTGAAGTATGAAGTAGCTGTAGCGACATTCTGCTGGCTTTATAGGATACATTATGAGACTAAGAGGGATAAGCTAAAACTATTCCTGTTACACATTCTTTTGGACGACTATAAAAGACACTTAACAAAAATTCATCGTTTATTTTGACATTTAAGACATGGTTTAATGCGGGGATGCCAATAAAAATCGTACGTGAATAACTTATATTTTGTCCGCAGAGGATTTATTTCTTGAAGATTAAAGAAGCAAAATTTGCGTGAAACAAAGGTTAAATAAGGGATGAAGTTTAAGTTCTAGGATACTAGTTACTACATTTTATAAATTTTGATTGTAATATCTAATAAAATTTAATGTAAATTTATGTGTCTTAAATTTTATGAATTAGTATTTCCATCAATTAATTTAGTTTAAATTTAGCCGAGACTAAAACAAACATGTGCTGGGAATCAATATTGTTAACCTGTCTGCTGGATTTCAACTAAAATAAAAAATACGGATATAATTCAGTATAAACAGATATTAATATTTGATAATTAAACTAGAAATAAATTCTAATCTACTTCCTATGATTGAAAAATGTTTATCATAAAAATGCAAGAATAAATGTGTGAATGTGTTTATATATATATATATATATATATATATATATAT
>KK120644.1:322138-333182 GCA_000611955.2 Stegodyphus mimosarum
ATAAGACGTATTATTAAAGTTGCATTGTATGCTGAGAAGTCAATTAATGAATCAAGAGTTAATAATTAAATCAAATAAATAGCGTTGAATACCTTTTAGATTTAATTTTGATCTCTTGATTTATATTTGATGTGTTTTCAGTAAGAATGAGATGACCCAAGACTGATCTAAAAATTCTGACATCAGATCTCTCAGTTCTCGATTCAGGGACACCGATTCCACATAAAAAAAGGGTGGAGGAGGCAGTTTTATATCTTTTCCGTTTAGCTGATTGCGTTTGCCATGCCTCAAGAGCACGGCTAAAGATATAATACATTAAATTTATATACAGCGCTACTATAATATAAGTATTTTGACATAAAACCGGACTTTTTCTGAAATAGAATGACAATTTATTTCTATACTTTGATTCTACGCCTCAAATTATTCTAATATGCTAAATTTTGTAAAAATTAAAAGCAGCAGTGTTTTTTTAATCAGCAATCAAACTATTAGCCTCGCAAGGTTAGTTCGAAATTAATTGGTTTAATCCAAATAAAATTCGTGAATTCTTTCTAATTTATTTTAAAAATTCGCACTTTTAAAACATTTTCATAAACGTTTCGAAAACAATTTTCAGGTATAACCTATAAAGTTTTTACCAACATATTAAAATAAATGTACATGATGCTTTTTTTGAACTGACACTACTCTGTAGTCAAGATATTCCATAGCATCTATTAGTTGAAATGCCACCAAATTTGGTAAGTTGACTAATGACGACATGGAAAAAAGCTTCTGTAAAAAAGGTAGTTTTAGAAGTCGCCAATAGGTAAAAAATATGGCATTGCTGTAACCTGAACAGCTGGGTATTAGACAAATTAATAACAAAGAAGAAAGATGAACTACCTCAAGGATGATACCTCAAAGGTGAAGATGAACTCCTCAAAGGATTGCAAAAAATGATATTTTAGTGTACCATAGCGCTTTATTAAAAAAAACGTGCTTCCTCAGTGATGGCATAGATCTCTTTCAATATGACCATCCTTCTCATGGGCTGCACAACTGCGTCACCAGGAATGCTCAGCACAGCCTGTGATATGTTGCCTTTTAAGACCATCAAGCTCGGGACACCACCAAGATATATCGTAGACTTCAAATAATCCCACAGGCACGATCTAACTGAGGTGGCTATTCAAGTGGAATAAAGAGACTTTCTTCTGTAAAGAGATGACACAGCAGCCGCTGTACCGATATACAAATGTTCAGTTGTGCTCCATCCTGCATGAAAGTTATCTGATCTCGGATCTAACTGTGCTGAAGTTGTGCAAGGACAAAACTAGACAGCATATCACGATACGTTTGGGACATAACGGTACATGTATTTGGTTCTATCACAGTAATATTCTCAATTATTGATCCGATGATGCAATGTGCTGTGAAGCTACACCAAACAGTGACCATTGATGAGTGCTATGGAATATCTTGAACTGCATGGAATTGTTTGCATGCCAAAATTCGAGAACTGCGAGTGGTAACAGTCCCATTAAGGTGAAAAGAGGCACGAAATCTCAGCGGCCAAGCACCGTCGACCATCATCCTAACTAGAAATGTCACAGCAACTGACACCTTTTTATCATAATCGTTGTGTTTTAATTTTAACTCCCGGCCTATCTTGTACGGGTATAAGCGAAGACTTTACCTCAAGAGTTTCAATACAGTAGGAATATTTAAATCCAATTGTATCGCTACTCCTCTGGCACAGCTACGATCAGCAATGGTCCTATGGATTGATGTCAAAGATAGTAGTCACGACATCAGTAATTGTCTGTTCTGGCACTGTTTTCCAACCTCTACCATACCGAACAGCTAAGAAAACTATTTCTTCAGACTTCTGAATCATGCCTCTCAATGCATTAATTAATAGAAGACCTTTACATAGGTCATTACGACTTTTAAACTTACAAGTGTGGCGGCTGCTTTCGATTGTTGAAGATAAAAGAACTTTTTAAATAACGCACCGTGAGATAAAGTCAAACGCAAGTTGAACTCAGCTGGCTAACATGCAAATTGTCCTTCGGTGTTTTCACTTATTTCTGAACTCTTAGAGTCACAGGTGGCCCCAAGTTGTGTCATATAAAAAAGCACCCTGTATTTTTAGGCGCAGTTGCAAACTCTTACAGATTTTTATTCTAATTTCTCAAGATATACGTTAATTAATATATAGGACCCTCTGGTCTATCTTGTAGTGTAACAGCTGAGATACGTGTAGAAACCACACAGAAGAAGGGTAAAAGAACCCTTTATTAACTCTTTTAAAATCTATAATGCGTCGACCTGACGCTAACACACTACGCCTCACTTAAGCGGTAACTCAAATAACAAGAACTCAACTAAAAAAATTCTAAGATATTAACAAGTAGTAGAATTACGCTACAGGACTCAGCGTATCTTGTTTCCTAATAGAGCGTTGAAAATCTAGTGGCAGCAAAGTAATAGCTGTTACGCCACGTTAACCAGCAATAAATGCCAAGCAGAAGCTCACGTTACAAAAGCACAATGTTCGCCCATACTCTCTAACTTTCCCTTCTAGAACTTAGTATTTAAACCTTTTCTCCCCAAAGTAGAATTTACATTACTTCACGCGCGCTATCAAATTTAAATATGCTGGCATTGACGATTGGGGGTAATGAAGGCCTATAGGAAAGTACGTAAAGTTAAATTAAATTGGTTATTTAAAGTAAATATACATCCCTACAAATACATTGGCGCATATTAGAAATTTGGCATATTTATTATAACCATTATAACGAAAATGTGGTTTTCGCCCTTTTTTACAACCTGCAATTAACTGCAACAGCTATTTTGAAGCTTAAATTCCCAAGTAAAATTTTACTGAAGATTACTCATATGGAATATCTTTTATTCTCATTTTTGTTGATGATGCTTACTAAAAATATTTATTAATAATATATAAAAAGTTATTTTTTTAATTTATAAAACATATTAATCAAATGTTTAAAGCCCCCCCCCCTTTATAACAGAAAATGTTTACTTTCGCTATTTTATTCGTCTGCTATTTTACTTGACTTTTTTTATATGCAACGAAATTTATTTGCGAATAAAAGCGGCAAAGCTTATAGAATGTAAGGTTTTTATCTTACTTTATGTGTTCACTTTATGTGTTATGTTTACTTATGTGTTATGTTTATGTGTTATGTTACTTTATGTACTCCCCCAACGGAGAAACTTTTCCGAAGAGAAAAGTTCTTGAACGCGACTTTCTCATTAATATTAAGAGAAGGCAAATAAGATTAGAGTTAAAAACCTCACTTTCTGGACAATGCAAATGCATTTCAGAACACTTATTAATCCCAGTTTCAACAGACACAGCACTAGAAAATGATACAGATGAATCAGCATTTTCTTGAGATTTTGTTGAAGTACATTTATCTGATTCACCAGAAGATTTTTTTAATGTCAGAATCGTTTCTAACAATATCATGATCCGAATTAACCACACACATTTTTGTTTCATCTTTTGGAACTGAAATGTTCTTGTTCTCAAGTCAAATGATGTCAGCTGCTTATCAGTTATTTTCCGGTCAGACTGCTCTCCGCCAATGTCAGAAGATTTTAAAGGCTCTTCTGCCTCTTCATCAGTTAGTTTAATTTTTCTAGATGTCTTTTCACTACTGTCAGCAGGTTTTACCTCTTGCTCTTTCTCTCTATCAGTCACTACACGCTTTTTTTCTTGTTGCTTATTATTACCACCAACAGAATTTCCAGTATTTTCAGATGATTCTGCCTTTACAGTACAACATTCAGAAATTTCTGATGCAGATGCCTCAACTTGAGCAGCATTTTTATCAAAAGATCCCATCACTTCCTTTTCTTTACCATCAGACATTACGTCAGCATTACTGCAAGATTTATTGTTTTGCACAACAGAATGAGTACTATCATCAGCATCTAACACTGTGGAATGGATTTTCTTCGTTTTAATTGATTCTTCAGATGACTTCATCACACATTCTGTTGAATCAACAGCTTTTACTGGTACTTTAGAAACATTTTCAATACACTGAGAATTGCTTTTAATGTCTCTTTTCACAGAATTCTGTTCTTTTTGCTTAAGGATATCTATTTTGTTTTTAGTATCTGTTTCACAATTCTGATTCGTTATCTCAGATTTTGTATAGATGCCTTCCCAGTTTAGTTCAGGAGCACTGACTTCATGCTTATCATTTTGAGTACATACAGGACTACAGTTTATGTTAGATTTTAATAATGTATCTGTTACTTCACATTCAGCAGCACTTTTGATGTCAGTGGACACTTGTGCACCACTAAAATTATACTTACTCAAATTATCAAAACATGTACCACTAAATGAAAGCTTTTCGTTGGCATTTATATTTTTACAAGAATTAGAATCCAGTTTTGATTTTTTATCATGAGTTACAGATTGAATAACACTGTTCTGAAGACCAGCCATGGGGTTATTATCACACATGTTCTGTAAGGCTTGCAAATGGGAGAAGCCTGAAACTTGTGATGGTCTGTCATCATGCTTGTAAGCTATATCTCCATATTGGTTTAATAATTTACTGTTTTTAACTTCAAATTTCACTGACTTCCGAGCATGTTCATAACTTCCTTTAACAGAATCATCTTTCACCATAGATAAATGTTTCTTTTTAAATGGCCGTGGTACTTGAGGATTAATGTTCATACTAGGGTTTTCTACATTAGAACATTTGTCATAGAGAGGATTTTCTACAACACTTTCTGGATGAATACTTCTCAGAGAATCACTTCTTTTGGAATCAGGAAGTAATGAATTTTTACTATCAACAGAAAGAGGCCCAGTACTAGAATGATTATTAGTCACTGATGCACTTTGTTTGATTCCATCAGAAGTCCGACAAGATATGCTCAAGTCCATTGGTACTTCATCATTGCAACTATTTTGGTGAATATTTGAATGAAATCCATCGCTGCATTTTAAAAGATTAGACTTTTCTGAAACATTGCACAAAACATCAACTTCATGATTCACAGCAACAGAACGGTTTGGATCTACGTGCTCTTTATTACTTGGTAATGAATCACTGGAAATTAAACTACATTCAGATTGAGCAGCAGCTAGTTTCTTTTTTTCATTGCTCCATTTCTCATACAATTTTATTTTCCCAACTTTGAATTTGCTTTCTTTTTCTCTTTTCGTTTGAGCTCTAGTAGTCACAACATTAACCTGATGAGAGTGATTTTGAGGTTCTTTTTCTTCATTCAGTAGTGCAGCAGTTCGGTTGCCTAATAAATACCTTCCTTTGTCGAGTTCGTTTCCAATAATGGCAGCCTTGGTTATTACATGTCCGAGATCGCAGTTTAGTTCGACTTCAGCCAAGGGTAAACAGGTTGGATTTAAATCTAATGGTTGTTGCACCCACACTTTTTCACCTGTCAGCATTTCTGGCGTGATGTATTTACGACAAACTATATCAATACTAGCACCTGAATCTCTTAATATAGGAATTTTGTAGCCATTTACGTATCCAATACTAGTATAAGGTAACAGAAATTCATCGTCCGGTCTTGAACTAATTCTGTTTAGATTAGCAGAAGATTCAGTACTATTCTTAAGTTTTGGACACTGAGGTCTTAGATGCTGATAGGACCCACAGTGGTAACATTGCAGTGACTTTCGTTTTTCATATTTATCATCTGGACGTGGACTACTAGGTTGATAGATCTTGCTTCCCGAATTAAACTTTGAAGGCCATTTATTTTCAGCATTATTTTTATCATCGGAATTTGTTTTACTTTGAGTTTTTGGATTGTATTTCCCTTTCCGCCGATCGGCTGCAAGATTTTTTTGGAAGTTTCCACGGACGTTTTCGTAGGCATCAAGTTTTTCGGCTAATTTCTTGGACGAAATCATTTCTACCCATTCGTCAAGAAAATGATCTCGAATTTCAGGAGGGACTCGACGCTTAAGCTGATCAATCACCATCAAGTCCAACAACTGTTCAAAACTCTCAACTCCCAAACCAGTTACCCATTCCTTGCAATAATTTTCTAATTCATAGCTGAAATCCACCCATGTTGATTCGGTACTTTTTTGATGCTTCATGAATTTCTGCCTAAACCTTTCAGGACTTAATTTAAAACGCTTTAGCAATAAAGTCTTCACATGTTCATAATCTTTAGCTTTATCAGAGGGTTCTCTAGCTATTATTTGTGTTACTTCGTAAGGAAGTAGTCCTAGCAAATGAGATACAAATTCTTCTTTATCAATTTGAGCCCATTCTGCTTGCCTTTCAAACAGTGATAAATATAGACTGATATCTCCTTCTTTGTCGTCAAATTTCTGCATCAGATGTCGCAATTCCGTTTTCGCCCGGACCTGTCCGGTGGTTTGAGACTTTATCTCAGCTTCAAGTTTTAATCTCTCTAAATCATATTGTTCTTTCCTTCTTCGTTCCTCTACTTCTTCCTGTCTCCTACGTTCCTCTACTTCTTCCTGTCTCCTACGTTCCTGTACTTCTTCCTGTCTCCTACGTTCCTCTACTTCTTCCTGTCTTCTACGTTCCTCTACTTCCTGTCTCCTACGTTCCTCTTCCTGTCTCCTACGTTCCTCTTCCTGTCTCCTACGTTCCTCTTCCTGTCTCCTACGTTCCTCTCTTTCTTCCCTCTCTTTTCGGTCCTCTATTATCGTGTTTAAGACTTCTTTGACGAATACTTCGTCATAATCTCTGCTCTCAATAATTTTCTGTTTCAGATCAACTATTTTCAAATCAGCAGTCACCTGAACACCTAGTTCAGTTGCGAGATTCTGCAAATCCTCCTTACGAGCTCTTCCTAAGAAAGACATTTTTTTCTACTTCTTAAGTTTACGAACACCCTGTTCTTTACGCTTCCTCAAAATAGCTCAACTTAATTGCAATAAATAAATAAAGTGCTCTGGCAACAAGGAATTAAATGCACTTGTTTAAATGCTCAGAATAAGCAATACCACATTTATTCCGAACAACCTATGACTGTTACCATCAGTTGATATGCAGTGATGCACCATAAAATAACATACAATAATTTACGACTCAAATATATATGTAAAAATGCAAGATAAACTTGAGTATTAAAGTTCAATGATGAACACTTCAAACTATCGAAGTCCAATGATGGACACTTCAAACTAAGTCCAATGATGGACACTTCAGACTAAGTCCGATGATGGACACTTCAAACTAAGTCCAATGATGGACACTTCAAACTAAGTCCAATGATGGACACTTCAAACTAAGTCCAATGATGGACACTTCAAACTAAGTCCAATGATGGACACTTCAAACTAAGTCCAATGATGGACACTTCAAACTAAGTCCAATGATGGACACTTCAAACTAAGTCCAATGATGGACACTTCAAACTAAGTCCAATGATGGACACTTCAAACTAAGTCCAATGATGGACACTTCAAACTAAGTCCAATGATGGACACTTCAAACTAAGTCCAATGATGGACACTTCAAACTAAGTCCAATGATGGACACTTCAAACTAAGTCCAATGATGGACACTTCAAACTAAGTCCAATGATGGACACTTCAAACTAAGTCCAATGATGGACACTTCAAACTAAGTCCAATGATGGACACTTCAAACTAAGTCCAATGATGGACACTTCAAACTAAGTCCAATGATGGACACTTCAAACTAAGTCCAATGATGGACACTTCAAACTAAGTCCAATGATGGACACTTCAAACTAAGTCCAATGATGGACACTTCAAACTAAGTCCAATGATGGACACTTCAAACTAAGTCCAATGATGGACACTTCAAACTAAGTCCAATGATGGACACTTCAAACTAAGTCCAATGATGGACACTTCAAACTAAGTCCGGAATAGTAAACTGAGTTTAGAACACAGAAAACTTTTGCACAGTTATACTAAAATTTGCAACGATGCAAAACACATTTTCGTATGCTTTTCTGCAGTGTTTAAAATCAAAATTCGTTCAAATAACTTTATAATATCGTTTGAAATTGGGAATAAAGAAATGCTATACCTTGCTTTCCAGGAGATGTGCTTTCATTTCAAAAGCACGCACGATTATTCTATCTCGTCGGTGCCTCCAAAAATAATTAAGACTGTAATGCTTGTTTCGTAATTAAAGCAAACTCCATTGGAACACAGCAAACTTTATTTAATAGATCAATTTCATAACTGCAACATATAAGTCGAAGAAAAGGTAACATCAAACATTAACAGCCAAAACGTATTCTATCTCTTTTTAAATTAAATGATTTTCTTACTTCGTGCGAGAACCGCACGCAGCTCTCGTGTTGGCGTTTCAAACATTGCCATTTATTAACATATAGATTTCAAATTCAACTATTTCAAAAGTTTAAGATTATTATTGCAACAATATCTAAAGCTGTTACAGTGTGCAATAACGTCAACAAGCAAAAATGATTCTGAATATGTTTTGTGCCCAAAAATATTTCGTGTCATTAACTGTATAGTAACTTTCTAAATAAACTGTTGTTTATATTTGAAAAGGCTGCTAATATTTATCATCAAAAACTTTCTCTCAAAACAAAATATATTTTTATGAAAACATTAGAATAATCCCTTTTTAAAAAGTCAAATTTTCATAAGTTAAATCTCATGAGTAATATAATAATCTAATCATGAATAATATAATAAATGAAGATTATTGTTACATTTATTTTCAATTATTATTTTAGTTACATTTACTATTATATTAGAATTTATCAAAATTCTTTTTGTAAATTAATTTCAAAAATTATAAGAGTTGTCGTTCTCTGAGGATATATTACTTTTATTATATCATTCACGATTTAAACACTTGCATTTATTCTCTATAACACCAAAAATTACACAAAATGGGAGTTTAACTAACGCATGACAATAAGTTCAGAAAGGAAGTACCGGTAATTCAACCATTGGCGCTGTATCTGTGACATTCGTGGGTAACTACAGTGTTTTTCGGTAAGTTTCTGGTTTAAATAGATTAAAAATCTGAGTTTAAAAATCGCGCAAAATTACGTTTAGTTACAAAAATATAGTAAAACCCGTCAAGGCTACCTGTTTACGATATGCCATCGAGGAAGAATTTTTTAAGGAAAGTGGCTCGCATTCATGCTGTAGATTAGGAAAATCACGTAGGATTTGTAGTCATTTATTTCCCCGTCTGTTTTGGATTATGGGACAAACTTCTAGAATTCAGCGGTCATTAACCGCACAGATACTGGTGAGACTGCTTAAATTAGTAGCCAGGTTACTAGATTTTAGCTTATTATTTGATTTGCAAATATTTAAATTATTATATTCTCAGACACAAAAATGAGAGTTTTGTTAACGCGTTATGTTTTTAATTAACAAGCCGTAGGGCAAGTAAATATTCAGTGACACTTTCTATTATTGTATTTACTTGGTGTTCTTAGAATCTAAGCTAAAGACTATACGATTATTTTCCTGCATTATTCATATCGTAAGATTAAACAGGCTTTTAGATTAAGTGACATTAGATTTATCTTACAAGCTTAAGTTTCAAAAGTACACTGGTGCGCAAAAATTAAGGACGAGAAGGTTTTTTCAATATAACTTTGTACAAAAGTTTTCCAAATCAACACATTTAATACCGTAAGATCCCCAATACGTAAGGACATGAGTAATGTAAGCAACACTTACTAAAAGAGAAATCAGAGGGATAAAAAGAAGTTTTATTGAAAAAGTAGCATGGAGCGCAATGCGACTGAAGGCCGAAACATCCCTACGATGGGTGTCCAGCAAGAAACATCCGGTCTTTAATAGGGGATATGATCTCCCTTGACTGCTAGGCAGGTTTCACATCATTTGTGCATGCTGGATATGTGGTTGTTAATGAACTGTTGAGACACTGCTGCTCGTTCCTCTTGTAGCACCAATCGCAGTTTCGGAATCGTTACTGGCGATAAGTTACGTGCTGCCACAGGTCTCCCTAGTAAGTTCCGTACATGCTTGACGGGATTTAGATCCAGAGACCTTGCCGACCAATCCATATTAGATCCAGGACCTTGCCGACCAATCCCAATGTCTTCACTCTCCAACAGCTCTTCGATAGTAACTGTGCGATGAGGTGGAGCGTTGTCGTCCATTAAGAGGAACTGAGGATCCATAGCCCTTGTGAAAGGACGCATGTAAGGAAGAAGAACCTCGTTACAATAGCAGTCCCAGGTGACGAACCTCCATGGGAGATATGAAGGTCGGTCCCGCTTCAGTGGTACAATTAATATTTTTCGTTCAATATGTTTCGTATAAATAGATATAATTTACACAAATTCTCTTAATTTTGCGCAGGAGTGCATTTAATAGTGTAATCTATGCTTAAAAAACTGACGTTTTTATGATATTTCATCGTTTAATAAAAGTATATGAAATAAAAAATTTTTGTATTAAACCTCTTAAAAATGTTTCAAATATTTAGATTTCCTCATAACATTACAGATAATCTCTAAAAATATACCCTTTAATATCACTTAACGGTTTTAAAAACTGTCAAAATTATGTGATGTACAGTATTTGCACTTGATATTAAGATCCGATCACTAGGTGGGGCACACAAAGTGCTGGATTGTGTTGACGAAAATGGTTTTGGCATGTCCTTCATCCAAAATTTATAAAAATATAAATGTCGGAAAAGAATTAACATTCTTGAGTCAACATTGAAAAAAAATGTTTCCGAGAGAAGAAAATAAGAAGAAAGAATAACAGTCTGAGAAAAACCGCTTCATAAAAATTAGGCAAAATATCTGGAGTTTCCAACCATATTTTTCTGAGGTTTTCAATCAGTTTAGTATGTAATATTCCAGCGAATGAGTCTAAACGTTAGCGAAAACGACATATTAACATCGCGAAGGGCGACAGTTTTTGCACTGAAGGTCTGTATAAATTTAAATTATGTGATAGAACGTTATATCATACTATATGGAGAATCAAACGATATCTGAGACGAGTTTGCTAAACGTTTAATTACTTATCCGAAGAAGTGTA
>KK120645.1:3990-14436 GCA_000611955.2 Stegodyphus mimosarum
CTTTGGCAATATTTTATTCTAAAAAAATGCTGAAATTCAAGAAGATTTACATAACTGAGATCTGGATAAGAATAAGAATCTCATTATCGTTAACCAGACTGGAAGTACTTGATCATAAAATTGATCATCTATGAAAATCATATGCAAAGCCTCGATAGGAAAGCCTGCATAAATAAACGACTGTTTTTCGTTCCTTCTTTCCTTACTTTTTATGCATTAAAATTTCAGCGGCACTTACGGGGAGAGAGGCAAAAGAAACAAAATTTTCTTTTAAAGAAAATAATAAAATCTGCTTACAGTAATGCTTAATAATGCATAACATGTTATCGTTATTTTTCAGAAAACGAAGTAATCCTTAAAAAAATCCACAATCATCGCTGAAAGCTTTAACCGTAGAAATGTTTACTTTTTAAATTTAATGAAACCTGCAGTTCGCAAGGAAAGGGAATACACAGAGGTTGCTGTCAAATGGGGTAACTTAAAGCAAATATAGATTTAAATTAAAATTCACGCTGTGTATAATTTTTAGGAAACAGATAAAAACATGAAAGTCTACGAAGAGTTTTTACTTCAAGGATAGTGAATCTGCAATCAGTATGAATATTTGAAAGTATTAAAGGCTGTAATTAATTTATTTTCTTATAAAAATATCATTAAAATTATTTAAATGGTATTAATAACAGTTTAACATAAATTCGCTAAAAACTACTACGTTCATAACTGCTGGAAATTAAAAACTTAATGAGCCTACAACAAAATAATTCTTAATCAAATCTGAAAGTTAGGACAAAATGCCAAGACAGCAAATAAAGCAATAATAATTGTCAAACTAGATCATAAAATAGACAGTCGTTGGAAAATCATAAAAATATCATGATAATACACTCTATATAAAAAAATCGACGCACCAAGAAGGTATCACCCGATTGCTTTGAAATTTCGTATGCATAAATGTTTTGATCAAACATGCAAATGATTAAAATTTGGTGTCCAGCAAATAAATAGTGCAATCTCCAGCGCATCGGAACTGCGCATCCAGCAGGTATATATAAGGAGCTGTTCTTGACCTGTTGTTAAAAATTTATGTTGCACTGCGATTTAGGATATCTTTCAACGACTGAAAAAAATGCCTCGTCGCAGGATACGAGCAACTGTCAGAGTGTGAAAGAGGTTGATTCATTGGATTGAAAGAGGCAGGTCGGCAAATCGGAGAATCGCTCGTCATATGAATCGAAGTTCTCCCACTTTCTTTTCCTCTGCGACCAGAGGATCCCGGCTTGGGAATCCAATCTCTCAAGAGCATCTCGGCTCGCCATGTATTTTGACTGTCCCTTGCCGCACAGATACTATTCATTTACAAATATGCGTGCCTTCACTGGGATTCGAATTTGGATCCTTCGGTACGTTAGTGAATGTCGCTAACCATTATCCTGTTTGGGGACACGCGGTGCGTACAGTGTGACATCGGTCATCGATTGCGTGTTGCGGGGATGGGGAGTGAAGAGGAAGACTGACTGAGTGGGAAGAGGTGGTGGTAGACGTGTTTAAGAAGGAGCCAATAAATGTTCGTTACCCGAGAGTAAGGAAAGGATGGAGCGTGCGTGAATGGCGAACAAAAACGCCAGTATGCCGCATCACTTTCTATGCTTAGGTTGTACTTTTGGCTTTAAGAAAAGCCTTTGAATGTTTTTTTTAAATGTGCTCGTCATCGGACATAGAATGGGTACTTCACCTAGTTTAGTGCAACAGAAAAAGGTTAGTTTATGTTATAAGGTATTTCTGCTACCTCCTTCGCATGCCTTCGTGGTGTAGTGGTCAGCACACTCGACGACGCGTAACCGAGAGACCCGTGTTTCGATTCCCGGCGAAGGCTTGATCCTTTTTCATGATCCCGGCTTCCAAATAAATCCTAATGACTCTACAACTGGCGCCGGAACTAAAAAGGTGGTGAATGATGATTCTCCACCACCACAATTTGACGATTGGGGCCTCTAATCCCCAGTCACCCTTTAAAAGAGGGAGTATATAAGTTATTTCTTCCACCTTCTTCGCATGCCTTAGTGGTGTAGTGGTCAGCATACTCGAAGCGTAACCGAGAGGTCAGTGGTTCGATTCCCGGCGAAGGCGTTGCTTGTTTTTCATGATAAATCCAAATAAATTCCAAGTAAATTCTAATGACTCTACAAATTAAAAAAATAAATTCTCTATGTACGATAATGGAAGTGTCGCAGTTCTGAGCCTAAGTTTTGAGTTACTTAATTTACTCTAGTTATGCCAAGAGAAGTCACATTTATCCACAAATAAGAATCTCAGTGAGATTTGCTGATAGTTTAGGTAAGTACAATTAAATCACCCTCTTACAGACGAGGACTAGTGACAGTTAAATGAGCTATCTTTTCATCAGAATAAAAAGGAAAAAAGAACTACTTGGACATATATAAGAATTGCTCTCACATTTTTACACAAACGTGTATAGTTTTAGTTTACAATATTTCTTTATTTTTGCATCCATAGCTGATTAACTACACTGGTTATCATAAATTAAGGAAAAATCACAAAAATAGCTATAACTCCCTCAAAAATAAGCCAAACCATGTAAAATTTGAATATGTTGCCAAGTAAGAGTAGCTGAGTAAACCTGCAATATGAAAATTAGTGGCGCTGCACTCAGAATACGTCATTCAGGAGGAGCATAAAAGTCCATGTTTGAGAGCAAGCCCACATATTTCACTGTGATAGTGACATCAGAAATCGGAGATAGTCAATTCGTAACAATGACCTCCAGGCATCACTTGCCTGCAGAACTACGATGGAGAGCTATTTAGAGACTAGAGGCGGGACAAAGTTAAACAGAAGTGGGCAGATGGCTAAATGTGAGTCCTTCTGTGGTTCATAGACTTTGGAGGCAATTTCAAACCACAGATTCGACATCTAGGGGGTTCAGCCAAAGAAGGCCAACTGCTACGACGAGCGCCGATGACCGATACTTCACATTATGTGCGCGCAGGAATAGAATTGCTACTCCGACTCTTCTTAGATTCTCCTTTGCTACAGCCACCGGAAGGTTGGTGTCTACGTCAACTGTGCGTAGAAGGCTTCACGAAGGTGGTCTGTATGCGAGGAGACCAGCCATTTGCGTGCCACTCACGTCACGCCATAGGAGGGACCGTTTGCAGTGGGCACGACAACATGTCCACTGGACGCCTGATAAATGGAAGGCTGTTCTCTTTACGGATGAGTCCAGGTTTAGTATAGAAAGCGATAGTAGGCGTTATTTGATATGGAGAGAACCTGGAACCCGTTATCATCCGTCAAACATCCGTGAAAGAGATGCATACGGAAAAGGCAGTGTCTGTGTTTGGGGTGGCATATCTTTGGGTGGAGCACAGACCTCCATGTCTTTCCAAGGGGAAGCGTGAATGCTCAGGTTTATAGAGATGACATCCTTGAAGCTTATGTGCGCCTATATGTAGGTGCAATAAGTGATGCTTTCCTGTTACAGGACGACAACGTAAGAGCACACAGGGATCGCATCGTAGATAATTATCTTCAACAGGAAACAATTATGCACATGGAGTGGCTAGTTCGATCACCAGACTTTAATCCTATCGAACACGTTTGGGATGCTTTAGGGAGACGTCTAGCTGCTCTCAATCCGCCTCCTCAGGCCCCTGCCGCGCTTGCAACTGCTTCGCAAGAGCAATGGCTCTCGCTTCCTATGAAACTGACAGACCGCATAATTGAAAGCATCACATATCGCTGTATGTGCTGTATTGCTTCTAGAGGTGATCATATTCCATATTGAAGGTACTTTTCCTAGAGCAAACTGACACCTTATATTTGTACATTTTATACATGTGCTAATTTCTATACTACCATGATTGTCTGGTAATTTCTTCTTATGTCATTTGATACCTTACTATGTGTTGTATATTGTGGGCAAGTTTCATAAAATTCTACATGTAATTTTTTCAGTAATCGTGGTTTTTCCTTAATTTATGATAACCAGTGTATTAGTAAAAACATAATTAAGGAATAAGTATTCTGAGTACCTGCTGACGGCAAGACAGCTGGTAGCAGAGTTAAAGAGCTATGTAATTAGAATACGTAGAGATGGTTAGTCAGTCGTAATATAAGAACTAAAAGCCTAAGTAGAGTGAATTCTGAAGTCCAGCCAGTCAAATGAATAGCTAAAGGGATATATCGTTATAATGCAGGGATGATCCTTGACGTTATAGTTAAAATTTTACTTAACAAATACGTTTTGAAATGAGTCCCATAGCCTTAATGTGTGTGGCGCACAGGACCACACCTAAAAATTGCTATTAAAAGGGCATAAATCAAAATATAACAAAAATTAGTAACAGCTTTCGGACTATAACTCTCGATCAATACAGGTTTCCTTCGCCATTTTCTTATTATCACGCAACGTATTTGTCACATACGTCACAAATTCCCTAGAGTCTATCGTGTTCATGACCAGAGTGAAAACGTATTGAAAAGGGAGAAAAGAAAATCGATTAACAGAAGGTAGGATTTCTTAAATATTCATTTTTGCTTGTTATTTATACGAAAATTTTGCTTGGAGGAAATGTATGAAATTGAACGTTTAGTAACAGATAAAAAGAAATTTACGAAAGATTTGCAAAGCAAATTAACTATGAAACTATAAAGAAATCATAACAATGTTATACATAATTAATAAAGCAAGGAGAAAAACCTTTCGACATGCAGAAATATCGTTTTAGAAGAAAAAATAATTAAGCTAAATAAGAATTACAATGCTGTTTTCACATTAAATTTTTCCCTAAATCAGGAAATTCATTAATTATATGAAGAAAAATTTAAAAAAAAATTAAGCATAACAACATTGTTATCTCAACTCATAATAGAAAGGAAATCTTGAAGTGACAAGAGGAAGGAAGATCAAGCAGGAAAACCTTCTTGAAGGGTGAATCTCATTGAAACTGGAATAGCTTTAAAGCCAACTAAACCAAGAACAAGCAGATGCAGTCCCGGAGAGTAAATAGAAAAAAAGCATAGCAAGAAAAACTAGCGAAATGAAAAGGAAGAAGATAAACATCTGGAAGTACTATGAATGCATTCAAATGTTTGCTGTGGATTTTAGGAGTCTTAAGATTCAAAGGGGAAAAAAGAGCTCCGTTAGCGTCGTCGATAACAAATTTTGATACAGTCTCCATTTGAGAATAAGGCGAAATTAGAAAGTGTGGAAATAAAGCCACTTTTAAAAACTGGATATATTTTTCTTCTTAAGCATGTTCTCTCATTTTAGCCAACCTATCTCAGGCTAACAGAGATTTGTTAAAGTCATGAATTAATCCCCACCCCCGAAGATTCTGGGAAAAAGGTCTAGGTTTATATACGATAAGATATCTTTCTGCTTGTTTGAGCCTGTGAACTGTACTAAATGTTGCTTTGGTTGATTCCAAAATGAATCCAGAAGAGTATGAGAAATCGAAGACGTAAAATTGGGGCACGTTTAGAGAAGTATACTGATTAGAATGTTCTTGAACAGCCGTGTATTTTTGGTTGGCATAAATTTGGAGTTAAATTATGAAGCAAAGCCGTAATATGAATTTATTCTGAATAGAAGAGTGTTTTCAAACCGAAGCTTTTAAACTAATGATAGGATAAAAATAATAATAGATAATAGGATAAACAAATTTAGATATTTTTTCTTTGATTAGTACCCTAGGTATACTGACAGTTGTGTTTACTTTCATTTGCTTCATGTAATGTCTATACGACTGTAAAACGGTGTCACATGAAACGACTCAGGAAACATGACCATAATGATAGATGTACATACTTTCACTCGATTTGTCCTTGGGAATTTTTTCTCGATAAATGAATGTCGCTTGGAGCGGTACCTAAATTTAATGACTAATATCTATACGTTTAAACGATTTATTTATAGGAATATTACACAGGACGATGGATTCTGTATCTAGGCATGCGGAAAATCAACGCATAAGAGAACGTCTATAATTTCAATCGATTTGTCGTTGGGAATTTTCTGTAGGATGATGGATGTATTCATACTTTTATGTGGAAAAAGTAATGGAGAATTGAATGATCCAATGATTGAGGAGTTAAAATGCTGAACACACTAGTTGAAATCTAGACTTGATTTCCTACAATTTTTGATCGTCTAAGGGAAAGATACGACAGCGATCTCACATGAGAAGCGTACCTTCATGGAGGGTTTTCCAAGGTACGTTAAGTCGTATTATCTTACATATGAAAAATACTCGAAATTTCCATGCAGTCAATCTGTTCGCATGGATTTGAACTGGGGTCCGGATACCATTCATAAGGAATTATACCCATTCCACCATTGCAATTATCTATTATTATTCTTTGTGGGTCTGCAACATTGACTTTCTGTATTGGAAATGCCTGGCTGCACAAGTTCTTTAAAGAATTTCTCATACTGGAAGTAAATAACAACAAGTTTTCTTTAGAAAGACATTTGCGAAAACGTTTTTTAAGGCAAAATACTCTGAAATGCTTTGTCGTAACCAAATATCAATTACATCTTCCTTCCGTAATCAGCCATTTAAGTGAAAATCCAACCCAAACAAAGCACTCTGTGTTAAATGGTATATTTACTATACTGTTTCTTAGAAAGGTGTATGAATAGGAATTCTTTTAAGTGTTTATGTTTACCCTTATTAAATTTGATTAAGATCAAAACTGATTATTAGTAACCGTGAGTAAAATAATTAATGCACACGTTTCTCTCAAATTGTAGCCCTCAAAGCCTACCCTTGCGGTCATCCTAGACTTCCAAAAGAAGGGAAAAAATACACACTATACCTCACTATAGCCGCAATTTTTAGAGTTTGTAAATTACGCATGGCAATCATTTAACACTTTTTCTTCCAAGACTGGTAGGTTATGAGTTATGAAATTTATTACCGGTTATCCTGCCTATGGAATTTAAACCTAGCAACAAAAGAGTGATTTAAAGCACTATGATTGTGATGCTTATTATCATCATTTTTCTGCACATTTCGTGCCACTGAGATCATTCCAATTGACAACGGAAAATTGCAAATTGTACAATTAGCCTTTAAAAATTACACTGCTGGCCACCCAAATTGCAACACTAAGAAAGACAAGAGATATCACAACAAAATTTATTTAGTTTATAACATGTTGACCAAGTATCAAATGATTAAATTTACAGACTAAGTGGGGTTCCTTCCAGAATTAGTAGCCAGAGTAGCCGCCGTTGTTGGAGATCACCGCTGCCACACGCCTCGGTATTGGTTCAAAGAGACTTTGGATGTGTTCTTGGGGTACAGCAGACCAAACAGCTTCCACACGTTGCCAAAGTTGATCTGGTGTGGCAGCTTGGGATGTTATCTGGTCAATCGTTCAGCAACCACGGTCCACACAACCACGGACACCGGAGAGGAGAGACAACCACGGACACCGGAGAGCGAGCCGACCAGGGAAGCAGTTCAATCTGGCGATTGACGAAGAACCCTTGCACGATGCGTGCCACGTGTGGACGCGCATTAACCTGTTGAAATATGGCTGTGGGCAAGCCCTGAAGGTAAGGAACGACAACTGGCTCCAACACCTCGGAGATGTAGCGCTGGCTGTTTAAAGTACGAGTATGCCTACTAAAGGAGAGCGAAAGTAATATCCAATACCGCCCCATACCATAATACCTGGTGCAGGACCAGTGTGCCGGTGCATAAAGCAGCTGTTCAGCATCCTCTCTCCACGGTGTCTCCAGACTCGAATCCGACCATCGTGGTGTTGGAGACAGAAGCGTGACTCGTAGTAAAGACAATTTCATTTCATTCTGCAGTCCACATCCTTCTTTCATCGCACCATTGTCGGCGGAGATATCTGTGGTTCTGCGTCAAGGGTAGACGAAGCAATGGACGTCTTGCGGACAGACCACTCTCCGTAAACGTCACTCCCATGCGCACAATGTTCCTGTCATCACGTGATGTGGTGCACTGAGGTGGATGCTATCGAACACGTTGGTCCGTGGTACCCTCCTGCATCCAACGGACAGATATCCGCATTGCAGTTGTTTGGTTTCGTACAACACGACTACCGATTTCCCTGAAAGATAATCCACACTCTCGGTAGGCTACTATCCTTCTTCTGTCGAACTCGGATACTTGATCAAACGATGATCGCTGTTTACTACGAGGCATAATTGATCGTTTTTTTAAAAAAACCACAAGAAACACACAATTGCCGAACTTGAAATCGTCGAAAACTCCAAGCCTCAGAAAGTTTTTTGAAGTGGAGCCACAGGCGCGTGTGATGTGCGTCTGCACTGAAATTCTAATCATTTGCAGATCTCACCTCCGTTAAAGCATGCTGTAAATTTCATGTTATTTGCATGCTTCCTTGAGGGTTTTGCATTTACGGTGGCCAGCAGTGTATAATTCAGTTTCCTTTAATGTATCTGTGGGATAAAATACTTTCATCACGAACTGAAATAAAACGAGAGTAATGTAATGGACTTAATGTATGTGCTGATCTCAGGCTAAATCTCACCAGCATACATCAAAACGTATAACAGTTTATAAGAATCGGCAGGCTCGTCCATTTCATTAAAGTCAGTACCAACTTTTTGTTAGTAAAGTAATTATTATCCACATTCTAATAGGTTTGAATTTAAAAAATGTAAGTATGCTGGTAATAATATATTCAAAAAGAATTGCTTTCGAAGGGCATAAGAAGGTGCTCCGCTGAACATTATAATTTACAAAAGTTGCCCCATTTGAATAAAACTGATTTACGTAGTTTTATTTTATTACATAACCAGTGAAAATCAGAACTGCTCTTCCGGATGACGGATAAAAATTTCAGATGAAATGAGAGTTGAAATGCATTAGCTTTAACAAAAAAATAAGGGGCGCAGTGTAGATGGCATAGTAAAATTAGCAGAGTGTCAGATAAGACGTAAAGAGTACATTGTAATTACTAGAATAAACGATGATGATCCTAGTTTCAGAAGAAAAACAATTTTGAGATGTGTCTCAATCAATTTCAGTGAAGTACAGATTCCCTTTTCTTTAAGAATTGCTCTTTGTTGTTTAATTTATTATGAAGTCCTAAACGAATATAAAATTATTTTTAATAGCTATTTTAAATCGCTGGTAAAAGTTTAAACTAAACAGATTTATATAAGTACACTCACATATCGATTAATTTAAACGACGGCTAAAACAGTAATGATAATTAATTAATAATATATCATGTTAATTTCCAAAACATACGTTCCACAAAATATAAATATTTTCGCTAATGTTAAACATGGTGTTTCAGCAGCAAGTTCTTTTGGCAAACTAATCTAACAATTTATGAAATTATTCATGGCTTTACAAAAAAGATCGTAGCAAAAACTCTTCTAGTCTTTGACAAATGATTTAATAAGATTAGCTGCACAACTAAAATGAAATGCAAATCTTATACGTCAAAGTGCATAATAGGAAAATAATATTTGTAAAGAATTTGAGGCACTTTAAAAGTTTTGATTGTTATAGGATTAACTTCAGGACAGAAGAAAGTGGAGAACATTGAATTTTTACTGGTGATGGTCTATGAAGAAAACATTGCGTAATAGCTTTCGAAAAAAATCATAAGCCCGTGCTGTTAAAAGTGACTTTCTTTTATGAGTTTTAAGAAAAGACTTGAATGAATACAAAAAAGATTTTATTCTTATCTTTTTCCATAGTTTACATATTAAAATAAGAAGTCAACTGAAATATTTCGATTTGGTAACTTATAATTTTATACCAAGTATTATTAAGAGTTTTGTTTTATGAGAAAGATGTTAATATTTACAGACAATTTTAAATCCTTGGAAACATTATCAAGTACTAATTATACATTAATTAAGTTGAGCATATGTCAACTGTTAAGTATATAAGCTATATCATCTGTTAAGTTAATGACAAATAATTATTGAAATATTTATTAACACTATACCACTGTAAATCGATGAAAGTTTAAATGAAAGATTGTTTAAAAATGTCTTTTTTCCAGAATTTTTGGTGTTTGGATTTGAGATATATAAAACGGCGATTTCATAAGCTCTTCCAAATCTAACATCTTTAACTTGCTTAGCAATAGTTTAGAATATTATTCCTGAAATTATTTCATCAATGTTTAAATTTTCAGAATGAAAAATGTTTCAGAATAGAACCTTATATTTAAATCTATATTAGTGAAGATTTATAAGCTCATATTGTGTTTGTTCCGTTTCTATCAAATATCACTTTTCAAAATTTCAAAATTCAATTTCTTATTAGACATAAAGCGGAAATTTCTGAGCACAACATTCCCGCAAAAATCGAAAGCAAGAGCAATTCCGTTTCAATGAAATATCCTTTGATGAACAGGTATAATTTAGTAATAAACTTTACGAAATAATTATATAATAAA
>KK120645.1:14639-84901 GCA_000611955.2 Stegodyphus mimosarum
AAAACAAATTATGCTAATTATGAACTAATCTATAATATATATATATATACAGAGTTTTACCGAATGTGATTATTAAACATGTATTTAAATACATTTATGTAATTAATGGTAAATACTTTAATTTTAAATTTCCTTTTACCTATTACCTAGGCCTAACAGCATCAGCAAACTATTGGCGTGTTTAAAAATTATCAAACAATTTTACTCTTTTCCGTGCTTAATTTTCATCATTACCGAGGAGTACCTTCTTCGTTGTTTAAATAAGCAGTTAATTTCTTTAATAAAAAAGTTATTCTATTTGAGACGATTTCTTTCATGTCTTCAAAACACAAATCGTAAATTGCTTTCATATTTTTGATTGATATTTTTATTTCTGTTTCAGATTTGAGATTAAAGTTAACACTTTTAAAAATTTTTATACCCTTAATTGCTTTTAGCTTAAAAAGATACTCTCGATCTAGTTAAATGTTTTTTTCTTTCATTACAGCTTCTGTTTTTCTCTTTTATTATCGCTTCCCAAAAGATTCAAATCTGCATAATCGATTCGATGATCATTTCATCTTAACATATCTTAATGTCTCGAACCTCTTTAAGCGATTTGATGAGCTGTTCGAACGTCGAATGAAGTCTTAGCATAAGTTTAGTTTGTGATTGCAGTTGTATATAAAAATGTTTTTCTTAACCAGTTATTGAATAACGAAGCAGTCCAAGAATTCTCCTTGTTTAGATTTCTCTGGGAAATGATCTTTTATCTTGAGCCAGCCTTCCTTCACAAGTTGCTGAAAAGATGTGCTTATGATATGCACTCCATAGTCGAGTTTCTTAATTTTTTAGCACAGATTCACCAGACCAAAGGCTTGAAAATGTTGCTAAATGCTTGCGTAAAATGACAGTGGCATCCTTTGCACGTTATATTAAGAAATAAACGTGTAATGACACTAACTGCTTTTTGTTCAAATTCTTCTATAACATATTCTGGATTTCTCTCATCTTTTCCCTTTAATGTCTGAAAGATTTTATGGTAAAGTTTCTTCTTTTCATTGCGTATCAGAATATTGTATAGCTACCACTTACGTTAGTCCTCTGAACTACCTAAATCTGCATGCAAGATTTAGGTAACTTTATGTTATTCTATGGTTTACGCTACTCCCAGAGAAATTAGAAAATATAATCAGTGTATGAAAGATTGTGAAAACATATGTCAGATAAGATAAACTTGAAAAATAATTTTAAAAAAATAACTCTAACCTAATCATTCATTTATAAATAATAACTAATAAATGGCAAACGGGAAGATCACTAATATAGAATTAAGTAGTTTAAAAGTATCCTTTTTATTTTTAACAGGGTGAATTAGTTCAGAGATTAATTTTATATGGATTCACGCTATTAGAATATTAATTTTTCAGTCTTGTAAATCAACCTGTTTGATTTTTTTCATTTTTGAGAAAGAATTTTTTGTCAGAATACAATTTTACTTAGAGACATTTTATCCACCTTCAGGTTAGAATATATTTGCCATTTCATATGTGCGATTATAAGACATTTGTAATTAACCAAAAGTGATATTTTTCTAAAGAATCAGGTTTTTCAAATACTACTGTAAGAAAAATATAAAAATTAAGTATTACGTGCATGATATCGATAATTTCAGCACTGCGGCGAATTTATAAGGTCAAAAGCTTATCATGCGAGAAGCAAATTTACCATGCTCGCCTTCAGAAAAAGAATTTTATTTGCATTGGTATCAAACTTAGGAAGGCATTAAAGCGAAGATACCTGGGCAGAAGGTGATAGAAATTGAAAATATTTGTTCTAAATTTTCGTTTCATTTCCATCTAGTTTCTGCAATACTCTAGGCTGGTGGGCTTATGGTTTTCGAAATGAGGATAGAAGGAGGGACTTCAACTTCCATTAGCTCAGTAAGCAAGGCAGAATAAGTCATCGATATAAGGAAAGCACTTTCCATCTTCTATTCGGGCGAAAACGGAACTAATCATTTAGGCAATGGGAACGAAAATGCGAATGGATTTAGAGGGGATTGGAGATTAGTGGGAATCAAATAGCTAATGAAGTCTGTAGACGGAATAACTATGTACTGCGATACTAACCTTCAGTTAAACGATGTTAAGTAGCTTATGAGAGGTAAGGTAACCCAAACTTCATAACTTCATTTATAAGGTATATCTCCCACATTCTCAGCATGCCTTCGTGGTGTAATGGTCAGCACACTGAGCCGGTATTTCAGAGGTCCGTGGTTCGATTCCCGGCGAAGGCAATGCATATGTTTCATATCTCCGGCTTCTAAAAAACCTAATGTCTCTACAACTGGCGCCCGAACTAAAAGGGTTGTGGATGATGACTCTCCACACCCAGGATTTGGCGACTAGGTCCCCTAAAACCCTAGTCGCCCTTTAAAAAGGGGAGTATATAAGGTATATCTCCCACATTCTCAGCATGCCTTCGTGGTGTAATGGTCAGCACACTGAGCCGGTATTTCAGAGGTCCGTGGTTCGATTCCCGGTGAAGGCAATGCATATTTTTCACCTCTCCTACTTGTAATTAACCTAATGTCTCTACACATTCCTTGAATAAGAGTAACTTTCCTTGATTACCTTTTGAATTGTTTGACTAAAATGATTAGTTACTTAAATTCAAATGAAAAGTGGCTTAATTGTAATTACATGAAAGGGTACTAGTAAAATTTATTAAAAGAAATGTAGCACGTTTC
Organism: Stegodyphus mimosarum; assembly: GCA_000611955.2. Taxonomy (NCBI): domain Eukaryota; kingdom Metazoa; phylum Arthropoda; class Arachnida; order Araneae; family Eresidae; genus Stegodyphus; species Stegodyphus mimosarum. The sequence continues at coordinate 17,371 of KK120645.1, forward strand.
TGATTATTTTATTATTTCCTTATTAGTGTTGATTTAAAACGGTGGAACTGAATATTGTATTAGTGATCTTCAACAATAGTTTGGGCAACAGCACTTAAGGGAAGAATCTGGATACTGAACTAAAATTATTGTGTCTTGAACAGGTTGTTTATTAAGAAGAGATTACGTTTTTACAGTTTTGTTGTAATTCGATCGGATGTCTTTTCTTTGTAAGAAATAAAAGATGTCAACTAATAACAGAATTTTATTGTGTGTGACATTCTGTTTTATAGTAATATGAGATTGATAGCAGAAAAAAGTTCAAGAGATGGAAATGAAGGTGCGCTATCAGATTCATGATGGTTGAACCATATTTGTTTTCGCTAATAATTTCTATGATTAATTATATTTTTAACTGTATTGGAAATTATTTTCATTTGAATTCTGTAAAAATTTCTGTTAGGGACACTATCTTAGAAACTCAAACTGCCATATATAAATAATAATGAATGAATAAAGCATTCGATGTAAATAAATACAAGGGATAAAAAGGAGGAAGTTATATTATTTAATAATAATTAATTCTTTTATTTAATAGCTATAAGTTAATAAATTATTTGATAATTATTTCTGGCCTATATAAAGTCAAATAAGTCCACACTGATTTGAATATGATTTTAGAATTAAACAATCTTTCGAAAGTTATAATTTATTTCATAAACTAAAGATTGCAACAACTTAAAATTATAATTTAAGATTTACATTTTGACCATTTGGGAAAACAAATCATTGGAAAAAGCACCAATAGAGATGCACACATGGATGTTCTCACTTTAAAAACAAAAGACATTATTGTTGCAAGTATGTAGTTATATTTCCGTTGTTTATATATAGAAAGTTATAATCGATAACAAGTTTCTTACTTATAAGACTATATTACATCTCATGATCGCTTATGCTTGTAATATGTGGGAGTTTGCAAGTAAGTGACCAGAAACTCTAAATGACCAGAAACTCTAAAACTTGAAAATAGTGCGTGACGTCAGATTATTAGGTAGTTTATAAATGATGAGCTACATAACGAATGTCATTCTATCTACTTAAAACACTGTTTTTTCCAAAACTATTAAAACGTTCTCTAAAAGTATTAGTCGAATATACAATAGTTCTAATACTCAGTGATAATTCTAATTGATACCCCCTTCTTAGGATAATTCTTAACGTTATCAGATCGTAGCATTAGAATATATTATTTTTATTAATTATTTTGCTTCCTTTGAGTCTAAACCTATTTTCAAAATATATATCTCATAAAAGATACCTTAAATTATTTGACATACTCTCAGAGAAATAGATTCACAATGTTCGTATAATTTTAATTTCATTTTCTCATCTTAGGATTTTCGTTCACCTAACTGAATTAATGAACCTGTGTGACTCTGTATCAGGACTTTCACGAATTTCGTATTGTGCCTTTGTTGCATGAGAATAATTTTTGGAAGTTACATTTTATCGTACCTATTCTGCACAATTACTCTACTACCTGTCCCAGAATATTTATTCTGAAATCTAAAATCATTCTTCAAATCAGCATAAATTAAAGTTTCGAAAATCAGAGGACTCTTCTGTTGAGATACGTTTTTGTGCCCCTGGAGTTCGTATGAACATTGCGCCTTCTGCTCGTGACAACAAAACTAATTTTCCCTTGCCTCTTCATTCCGTCGGCTCAAACACCAAAGCAAAGTCAAATATATTACTTTAAAGTAAGTGTAAACAACGTTTTAGAGACATATCTTCAAAAGAAAATGAAAAAAAAATATGAATCGAAAGCTACTACATTTCTTAAATCCTCACAGGCAATTCAAAGAAGCTAATTTTTACATTAGACAAAAAATATATCAAAATATTCCCTCAGATCCAATTTAAGGCTTTTAAATTGATGACAAACTTACTTGGATTCCTCATCTACAATACATAAGATTCAAAACTATTAATATTTCCAAATCATTGTGTAAGAGGCAAATTAACAGGTAAGATCTTAATACACATATTTAAAGAGTATTTTACAAAACAGTAGTAACAGAAAAGGCAGATACTGACTGACGATCAGCATGACCACTGCGCGTAAATGAACGAAAGAAATCCGTACTCCACACCATCCAACGCAATTTTCTGCTAGGTATAGCAAACTCATGCCAAAGCATGAAACGCAGCTATTTGTACGTGTATTGGGATATATACACAACCTATTTATTCAATCGCAATAGCGGAAGAAGGACAGAAGCTATAATATAACTGCAAAATGAAATGGTATTCCAAGAGAATCCAAATCATCCAGTAAATAAACGTCTAAAATCACACCTCTGCCACCCATCTACCACACACAATGCATATATTAAAAGGTATGCCAAAGAAATCAGTATATTAATTTCTTGCATAGCAGTTGCCTATATACATAGATCGAAACTCGATAACAAAAGACTTTTTATTGTACAATAAAAATACAGCATTTTAGAAACGAAAAGTCTATATAAGGCCTCAAAACAGTGTTTTTTAATGAAAATGTTGGCTTTGCCGATTCCATCAACATCTCCCAGCTTAATATTCGCTCTGACTGTCTTGCTGCAGTCATCGCCGTAGCAGATCCCTGCCACTGTTATTAATAACAAAACAAATATACAACTACTAAAGGGAAACAATGTCCTCAAAATACCGCATGAAAGATTTTATAGTTTTTCTCAATGGACAATATCTATTTTCCCTGAAAATGGCTTCTACGATGGCGTCGCTCTTCTTACGTTTTGCCTTAATACAAGTAATGCAACCTATTGTTCATCAAATAGGCTGAAGAAAACGAAAACGCTGTCATATTAATATTCAATGGAAAAGTCACACATAGGAAATGTAGTCAATTCTTCATTAAAATATTTCTGGCAAAATGAATGGAACACTACAGATCAAGCGAAATGTGTCTATGAGTTTATCCCCATCGTTGATGATTCAGGTCACGGTAACTTTCCCACATATTTGTATGCAATAAACTTTATAAGTAACGAATGCTGCATCTGTGGAAGAACAGGGGATCCGACCATTACATATTTCCATGCCCTCCTACCGAAGACCTATACTGCAAACTACCGCCAGCAAAAATCATAATGTATGAGAACAATCAATAAAAAAGTTCACGACATGAATTCTTGTAAACCGAAAAGTTAGCCAAAATTTTCGCCTCTATAAAAGAGAAAAATAGAAAGAAGTAACCCATTTCATCATTCCACAATGGATTCATTAAGCATCAACATATCAAAACATGTACTCGAGGCTCCAGTAGTAAATCTAGATCTTTAGCATACGAGAAATGTATCTGATGTCCAATGGTTACAGAATTGGTGCTAGTAAATGTAAATAAAAGAGATAGGTAAAAATTTACATTTGAGTGCAAAATGTGGAAAACACAACATATCCTAGACTGTAACAATTATCACATCAGGTACTATACATACTAATCTGCGATTTCTTTTTATAAATGCAGAACATAAACTTATAAGCTTTATTAATCATCAGAATAGTCAATTGAATTTTTAATATATGGCTGCGCTTTTAAATAAAGTAATCTTGGAAAGAACCATGGTAGTGAGAGGACAAGCCTCACATTTGAATTCGTAACTCAGTAGTGTATTCAAATGATTATTTAATCGTTATCGATGTCACCCCTTGAGTATAAAAGTTTTTGCCCGATACGTTTTCTTCCATACTGCGAGAACAACAGGAGAGGGTGACACCTTGGAATCAGTCATCTTGCTTCTTATGGCTGATGATGCATCGGAATTTTCATCAAGTTTTTTTTTCCAAGAAAATATATGGAGTAAAAGTCTGCAAGAAGAATGATAAATATAATTGTTCATCAGATATCTTTTTAATTCACATTAAGGAACATTTTCCCGCGCAGTTTGAAATATTATGCACACGTGTTCAACACCTTTTTTCTGCTAAGGGCCGATGTCTGTGATCAAGTCTCTTTCTCGGCTAAAAAATTTTCTTCCTGTTGTTAAAAATAACTGGCAAGAATTAAACTAGATAATTATACATTGATATTGTCTTCTTCAAGTGTTGATAATGAGAGAAATTGAGCAGATTAACTAAGGTAGTAACATGGCATCTTAAATCATCTGCAGTTTGAATCTAAGCTTCTTGTTACAAAACTTCAAGAATTGCTTAAGGTGTTCGTGAAGAGTGTAATTTGTCTGCAGCCTTTAACACGGCCATAATGATTAATATTAAGTAGTTATGAGCAATACATAGCCTATATTCTTCTTTGCACTATACAGAATAAAAAGTAACTAGAAAAATTATTCTGTCTTCAAGCACTTGGTTAAGGGAAATTATTCTTAAAATATCAGTAGCATTCTGTTTTATCTCCATCGTACCAGACTGTTGCCTTTCGGCAAAATGTTAGATATAATTCACAAATTCGACTATTTGAAAGACTTATCTCCACACACCAGTATTCTGCAATTCCGTAAAGCGAAATATATTTAACTCTCCGAGCGTTACGGGTTTAGCCCTGAAATAGCAACGTTCCTCAGAATGTCATGAATAAGTTGTATTTTCTTAATTACATTTAAAAATTTATTCTTTCCCTTTGTACCTTGATTCCTTTTCTTTCCAGTATGGGTCCAAACTGAAATTGGATACATTAAAAGCTGGCAAAAAGTTTCATGTGTAATGAGTAAGAAATCCAGCCTTCTATACGGAATTTTCCGTCCATAACGCTGAGAGGGAACTTTCAGATTTAATCTTTCTTTTGTTGAGCAGCAAACGAACTGATTGGGAAGCAATAAATGTAACTCTTAAAATATTTTTCTACTTTTTTAACCTGATTGATTGAAAAAGAATGCATTTAAGTCATGAGATATTTAATTATAAATATTAAATATTTCCGTGTAATGACATTAGCTGGGCTAATTAGAATGATTATGTACTTTTTCCTTTTTCATGGTATCCCTTTTAAGCGGCTAGTATTCAAGGAAATAATATAGCGAGTATAAAATAACGTATATATAGCTCTTAACGCCCTATACAGAATTCTAACGATATGCTTGTTTTAATATTTTATGATTTTGCTCTTGAATTTTAGGTACCATAAGTGCGAAGACAACGATGCTTAATAATAAAGACAAAAAAAAAACGGTGTTAGTAGGAGGGGGTTCTAGATTTAATGGTATCCCGATGACTGGGACTGCAGTGAAGGCAAGATTTGAGAATTGTTAATTTTACCTTCTGAACTGCTTATTTTATAAGTAAAAATGTAACATTTTGCCAGTTTTTTTAATTGAGGTTAATCATTTTTTAAACTCAATTTTTTGTAATTTTTTTACCATGCTTAATTTGTATTTTGATTATTGTTTTGGAAATATGGCTTTCGCATTTTCTAAAACTTCTCTGAATTTTTGCTTTAAACGCGTTTAAATAACGAACTTTTTTATAGAAGTTTTCATCAGGCCTTACATCTCGGTACTCATTTTGTACTTGATGAACATTATTTTATAAGAAATCCCTATTGTAACTTTATTATTGGAAGTTTTATCATTGCACATTTTTAAAATTTAACATAGAAGTCGATCTGTAAACCTTGACTCTGGTAAACGTTTGTTTATCGTTCCTTTTATCTCTCAGCAAACATTTAAAATTCAAAATACAGACTTTATCACTGATTTTTGAACAATTAACAGTATTACCATGTTAGATTTATTTAAAAGGTTAACTGCTTTGCAAATATCTCACAATAATAGCAAATGCTAATCAAACTAAAATTGCTTATACGACTCAATGCCTAATCGCGGTTAAGGAAAGATAACTTGATGGCATTATATAAACGCGTGAAAAAACAATTCCTAGCAAAGCAATTTAATAAATCTAGAAGAAATGCGGTTTCTCGATGTGAGTGAAAAATTTGGCGTAGCTAATTTTCGGTAACTCCACTTTTGTCAATATTTTACATGTCCTTTTGTTAACAAATTTCTATATCACTGAATATTCGTTTGACATAGTTATTTACTTCAAACCGAAAAGGAGAGCTTTAACAATGCAATGGAGAAATAAAGCTCTTTACTATAGATGAGGGAAAAAAGGCGTCATTTTGTCTCTCAGAACTTCAAATATTTGCACTCCTCCTCTCTGTTCTTCATTCATCCCTCAGAAAGCTGGAATCTCCGAAGAGACGTCAAGTACTACGCATGCGCTTCCCTCCTGACAAATCGCCGGCCGCTACTCCTGTTGCTTCACCTTCTCATTCCCGCCACCTCTTACTCCAACACCAATAACCGACTGCTAAGCGATTATCCTGTGCTTGTCTTCGCTTTGAGAACATGTCGTTATACACACTCCGCTAATATGTTGATGAAAACGTATTTAGTAAAAATTTGGGAAAAAACTGTGAAGATGTTTGTTTTGCGTTGTGAGTGAGGATTTCAAAGAATTATCGTTTTCTTCACTTTTTGAAACTTTTTAGTAGTAGAGTCAAACTTTCTGATTAACTAAAATTTACTTCAAAATTGGATTAAAATTTAATTTCAGTATGCAAACGTAATTAATACTTTCATTTGAATATTTTTAGTAGTAGTAATTTTTCTTTAAAGAACTACTTAATTTTAGTCTAAAATATAAACCAAATTTTAAATTCCTTTATCAATTTTCATATAGTTTGCCTCAAAATATATTATGGATTCAATATGCTAAAAGAAGATGTGAAATTCTGGATGATCTATTTTAATTTCTGCTTAAAGATCTATACAATGTGTTGCTAAAACTCGTAACTGGTGCTGTTAAATTTTTAGTCAGTTATTGCTGTGTCAAATAAATTAGAAATCGAAAGGGAGCTTTTGTTTAGTATATCCAAAATATAGTTTTTATATTTTAAATTTATTTAGAATGATTTAGTTTCAAACTCTACATTTCTTGTAAAGCATCATTTGAAAAGAAAGGGCCTATTAGATCTTGATCAAGAATATACTTAGAATTTGGTGATATATGTATAGTTCCTCATATGTTCCGTATGATAATCATCATATTAAGCTACTTTTGTGGTCAATCAAAAAATTTAATCTTCACGCCTATAACTTAACAATAAAAACTGGAAATATTGCACTTGAATAGTCGCCTTTTTCTGACAGTTCATGAAAACTTTTGAGGAGTCAGAGCTTTGCAGAAATTTGCAAAAAATATGAATAATTGAGATACAAGTATACTGTGAAGCTTTCTTGTTTTGACTTCCTTTTTCCGCGTCCCGTGAAATCAGCTGAGGAAGCTCGAGATTTAAAAACATTTCAATGCGCGGCAGCTTAAGAAGAATGGCTTCCTCTGCTTCAGAGACAGAGCAGGGCCATGTGTTGTCAATGGACAAAGCGGCATTTTTACTCATCAGAATCAAGAAGGCTTTCCAGAAGAAAAAGAAGGGGTAAGTTGTAGATCATTTTCGCAGTTGAGTGTTATCTTGAAATATGTCACTACTCATGTTACTATTATGTCTTCTGTTCTTTTTGATTGTTTTGTGACTGCAATTAGTGTTTTAGCTTGTTTCAAAATTTATACTTATTTTCTGTAACCCTATGGCTGTACTTGTACCGTTGTTGAATTATTAGACCAACTTCGAAATTTCAAAAGAGGAATTTTATGGGTTTAGAAATTTAATAGAAAATAAAAAACTGTGATGCAATGGTTTTGAAGTGAAATTTGCACATGGACGATGGAAATTTATATGATGAGAGATGACTAGCGGATGAAGAAAATGATGGTTTTTAGTCGAAGTTTAAAGTCAGATGCTAGAATTTTGTATTGCAAATATATTGAAAATCACAATTAATTTTTGTTTGCTAAGAAATTAATGTAAGTTACAGAGATTGCAGATTAAAAAAATTTTGTATTTGCATTAGTAAAGCAATAATTTTAAATTTTTAAATTTTAAATTTCTAAATTTTAGCTTTTTCTTTCGATTAATGAACATATTTTAAACACAGAGCAAATATTCAGTTTACACATGAAAGCATTTTGATGTTTTGTGTATTATATTGAATTCGAAGGGGGAAATATATTTCTTTCTAATATACTCTTTTACATGATACAGCCCCCCAAAAATTAAGATGAAATTTAAATAATCTGGAGCTGACAGGCATTTAGAACTAGATAAAGTTTTTATTGCATTTAAAATTACAGTATGCCAGGTGTAATACACATGCTATGTTTTAAGCAATAAAATACATTTTATTCTTTAAAATGTATAGTTTGAAGAGGAATATACTATTCAGGTTAGAAGACAATCTTTGATTATGTTTTGAAGCGTTAATTGTTTATGTTTTGAAAAGTTATTGTGTTATATTTTAACTGTTTATATACTTTATAAAATTATCACAAACTGGAGCTTTTTTTAATGAAGAGTCTAGAAAAATGTAGAAGATTTGGTTCAAAATCTATTATTACTTCACAGAAATGCGTTTAACACTAAACATCAGAGCCAGTGCAGGAAATTCATGTATGTAAAACAACATTATTCAAAATAATTTGGGAGGAAACTTTTCAAATAAGTTTTGGAAATTATTTTGGACAGATAGAAGTGTGTAAGTGATAGCTCGTAGCATTGTTACTGACAAGAATACGTTGTTTAATTATATTTCTTTAAATCTGTTTATTAATAATGTTAAATACGTTTCCTTTGTATTTAAAAATAAGAAGGACTTTTCAACCTCCCCATCGCTATGCTTACTAGAGTCTAGCCTCTGTTTGATCTGCAATATTCACGAAAGCTTCACCTGGGATGAGATTTCATGGTTCGCTATTTTTTCATACAGTTTTCACAGATCACATATTTTCTTTATAAAATCTGTACTCACCTTTAGAGAATCTAGCAATGGAAAAATAAAAGACTTGACACTATATTAAAATAATTTTGTATTATTTAAATGTGTAGTTTCCGTATATTAAATAAAAATATTTCTTTAACGAAATACCATCAAATGATAAATTCATGTAAGGATATATGAATATGAAACTCGTATTTAGAATTTTAAAGGATTTTTATACTTCCTTCTTTGAAAATCATTTGCTTTTTCGAAATCGTTAAATAATCTTTAATAATTAGACCAATTAAACGGACTAAAATATATTCGTAAATTAAAAAAAAATCAGTTAAACAAATCATAAAATATTTTAAGGAGAAATAATAGTATAAAATGATAGGAATTATTTTTAAGGTGATATTTTCAACATAGAATTTGAAATAAAAATGAAAGTTGTTTTTTTTAGTTATTATGATAAAACAAAAAATGATTACCTATCTGCCTGACGAGCAGGGATACTTTTTTGGAGTACTTTCTTGGGGAAACTGATTTAAATTTGAGTTGCTCATAAAGAAAGTCACAAAAGCGAGTATGCAATAAACCTGTTCTCTACAACAGGACACAACAGGAATTAGGGCCTAATTACCAGTGTTAAATGGCTTAATTTTTTTCGGCTACTAGCTACTACTACTACTTTCTATATTAATTTTCCTGAAGAAGACAAAAATGCTTGCGCTCTTGCATAATTGTAAGAATGGTCAAAATGTTCATTAAAAAGGAAACTGTAACCTACATTTTCCTGAAATTTTAAGACATCATTTAAAGTAAAAATAGAATTAACCTTCAAAGTGCTTTGAAAATTCATATATTAATATGTTTCTTGCAGAAGATCAGGATTTGTTTCAATCGATTTAACTTTTGCAAAAGTACGTTTACATTTTATCACTGCAGCTTTTTGATTTTGGAATTTGCTGCCAGAAAATGGAATGAAATTGAATACAAAAGATAACTTTTCTTTTCTTCCTTTTAACTATTTTTTGAAATAGATTGAAATTTGATTATTGAAGGTAACTCTTTTTGTATTTCGTGATAAGAAGTTATTGTATGAAATTTTTAGTCTATTCAAATTCTCGGAAGATATAATTGTTCTTTAAGTTTTTCTATCAATCTGTTTATTTTCGAAAAAAATAGTGATTATATTTGCACTTTATTCAAATCATCAAGTGAATACCTAAGCGATATATCTGCGTTTAAATTCTAAAAGCTTTTATTAACCGAGTGAGTTTTAGGGTTTGCAGCTTGGGAACACCGTGAATATTGATGACGTCTTTTGTGCATTAAAAGTGCATTATCGTCGATAAATTCATGTTTGTCGTCCTGACTATCTCTTCAGAAATTTATTCATCCTCATCAATATACGCGATACGGATGCATAGTTTGGGATTGAATATCTGAAAATTCCAAATTTGAAGAAAGCAATTTCATTTACTGTTAAATCTTTATATACGTTCCTTCTACTATCGTACGTCTCGCAGTAAGACCATATGTCTACTGCATGTCTTTTGCAGAAATCGGATTAGAGAAAGAAAGTAGTATTCAAGTGCCAAATCTGGCGAGTAGGAATATTTTCAGGTACCGCATCTATAGAGTACCTTCCTGTGAATTCTGCCCAAATTGAAGTTTATTTAAGTACTTGATGATAGTGTCACTTAGAATACTGAATATAAAATATATAGTGTCGCAAAAACACAAAAGATCTAATACCGTTCAATCCCTGGTGGTACATAATCTCGGTGATGAGATGTCTGCATGAACAATGGGTTCGGTCATACCTGAGAAATACTTGAAGAGCAGTTGTCTAATCATTTGGGAAAATGAAAGGAAATAAATAAAAATCTGAAAGCTTTCAGATTTTATATTACGCCCAAAGGGGCGTTTTTTTAACGTTTTGTGTGTTACATTTACTAACTAAATATCATGTTCTTCGCACATAAACCATAAAACTCAATTCAACAGTAATATTACAAAAATTTTAAAAGAGAATATCTTTAGAATTTTCGATACATAGTTTTGCGTGTTGGAGATAAAAATAATTTTTTCGTACAGTGTTGCTAGTGCTCTCTTTGAAATCGCTGAGTTTGTTAATCAAAAATTCTTTAATGTTCGACCAAATATGAAATAGATAATAAAACAAATCCCAAATTCCAAATTTTGGCTTCCAGATGCTCATATGCGAAAGGAAGACTACGTTATTCAAACTTTCATGTGTCTAGATACCGTTGATTTTTCACAGTGCGAAAAACATACATACATTCGTGCAGATTTTTCATTATTTAATTTCTTGAAATATTATGTAGGGCTCTAATATTTGATGGCAACAATTTGAAAAGTTAACCGAAATTTATAGTGAATCGACACAAAATGCCAAAATTAAATTAATATTTTGGAATTGCTTATAAGGGAAAATTGCCCCTTTGGGCTACTAAATATAGAGGATCACAATTGAATTCCCTATTAGCATTACTTTAGAGATATATAAAACGTATTTCTTCAAAATAATACCAATTTAAACAACACTCTTATTTTCCGAGCATTTGGATCTTTCTTGTTCAAGAGTTATTATAAAAGTTTCCTTTATAGTCTTCCTTTTGAATAAACAATGTTCATCTTCAAATCGGCATCCTCTTAGAAAAATTATCTAAATTCTTCTTCGAAATAATGCAGATCTCATTAACAAGTATTCTTACTAACTTTTAGGCCTAATTTTTCTAGGAAATGCACTTTACAATTTATATTATGTAACATTATGCACGTGTTTATCTATGTTATGTGGGTAAGTTGTATATTTTCCCTTCAGTATGTCAGGATTGATTTTTTTATAATAAGGTTTTCCAATTGGCATAATGATAAAAAGGTTTTTCAATTGCCAAGAACCAAATCTTTAAAAGCTGCTAATGGTATTGACTTTTAATAAATCATTATTGCAGACTGAGAATTTGCTAATGTCTAGCTGTTAATAATTAACAAAATGAAGCTGTTATATTGTTTTCCAGCAACGTGGTACTTCCGTATTTCGAAATTTTTCCGAAAAAGACTTGAATTCTAGAACTCGCACACTTTCTGTGAGACACATAAATTCTCGAATTTAGTTTAATTATTGACTTATTCGTAACCATTCAGATGTAATTAATTTGCCAGATTATAAAATTTTCGATTACCGGTTTGCCTGCTTTATGAAAGAGAACGTTTATACGAAACATGTTGTTAAGTCAAAATGATATGTAACGAAGAATGAGTCGATTCACTATAATTTTATATGTCAAGAAGTTTCAACATTTCTGATCTTCGAAACGAGTTATCCAATCATGCTGAGTACTATATTGAAATAAAAAATCTGGCTAAATGCAAAAAATGATGTAACAAATACATAGCCTAAATGAAAAGAAATAGTACTTTTACTGTGTCTTCACTTCCGAAATAAACAAACACACAGGAAGGCTTAGAAGAGGAAGCAGTGACAATAATGAGTTAAACTATCAACAGTTAGGATTGTCAAAGGCAGTATTATTTAAGCTGAATTTTCAGAGATTCGGTAGTAAGAGATACAGGAAGGAACACAGTAGAGAATGGCTATTTGAATTTGTAATGTCATCACATCTACCGTTTCTCTGGCCAATTCATTGCTGAATTGATTGGTTTTGTCGTCAGGTTTACTTGATATCGGACGCGTACTATAGTATTTTATACATATTTTTATGTTTTGTGGTAAGCCTGATCGATTAGTCTCATAATTTTCTGTTTTTCTTGTCTCGTATGGTACATAGTATTAATCTACCGGTCAAGCAAAGCCTTTGTTAACATTAATTATCTTTTCAAAGTTAATCATTAGCGTGAAAAATCGTTAAAGTAAAAAATTTCTTATCATGCTTATAAAAAATTTGTTATTTGTAAAAAAATTTCTTATCATGCTTATAAGAAATTTCTTATCAACAGATTTCTTATTATTCTTCATAAAATAAATTACATGCGTTATTTTTGTTCACTACTTTTCTACTTAAAAGGCAAAATTCTCTTTGAGTCTTTTACGAGAGAGGAAGAAGTCTTTGATGTAGGTCTTCCGCAAAAGTCGAAGTGGCGGAAAGCAAAGTTTCTTAAAGTGGAGTACATATGCAATAAAAAAGATAGAATTTCTTTATAAAGAATAATAGCGATCAATCACTTAAGGAACCGAAACGACCTTATTGTTAGTTTCTGTTTTAATGATAGAACTGGGTCAGTTTACTTCATATATTTTATTAAATATAGTTTATGTTGATGCTAATGGGCCACGTATATGCTTTTCAGAGCAATCTTTCTGTAACGAAATTTGTTTCGCAAAGCAAGTTGACCGAACAGAAAGAAGATTTAAAAAACAACGTTTTATTCTAAATTAAATATGCCCTCTTTTGGAATAATCAGAGGTATAGTGAGTAAACTAGTAAAATTTAAAAAAAATTAAAACTTTTTCAGATTTTTCATTAAATGCTGCTTAATTTCAACCAAAATATAACAAAGATTGGTTTTAACATTTTTGCTTTCTTGTCCAAAATTTCCATTTTATTGAGAATTTGACAAAAAAAAAATTATGAAACCAAATTTTGCTTCTGAAACTGCAAAAATTTGGTCGAAAACCACTAGCAAGTGGAAGTTTACGACTGGTATACTGTAATGGTAAGCGCCAGGAAATGTTAGTATATTAGTTGGACATAGTGCACTATTTATTACAGTTAAACTCATTTCCATGATGTTTCTGCGCATATGTGAGAAACCCCAACTATTTGCATAAATGATAGACAGTTTATTGCTGTTGAAAGTAACACAATAAAATTAAGTAGTTAATGTTAATAAAAAATAAACCTATAATGAATATTTCTCCATTCAGTGCTGAAACTTAGAAAAACCTTCAAATTTACAAACAAAGTAACCATACAATTACTAAGTTACTTCATTTTTGTCTCATAGTTTCTTTTTAATCCACGAAAAATGCTTAGTTTTCCGAAAATTTATGCATTATCTCATGAGAAGATTTACTACATATTGATTTTAGGGATCTATGTTTTCCTCAGCCAGGACACTTTATTTGTCATTATTTCCTCGAAAAAATAATTCAGACAACGAGAAGCACATCACTTGAACGAAAATCTTAAACTTTTTTTTCTGCTTTTATGGAATAATATCTATTATTGTTAATAGATTGACTGCAAATTTCTGCAAGTATGCAGTAAATGTCAGCTACGACTTCAGCTTGTGAATTTTCATATCGGTTCCTTTATTTATATGGTTATTCCACATAGCCTGAAGGGAGGGCAAGAACATACTTTATTGACAAAAAAAATTGGATACCTAATTAGTTTTCTGCTCATTTAAAAGCTTAGTTATCTAAAGCGTTTTAACTTGATCATTGTAAATATTGCTACATTTCTTCAGGTGGTGAAGTAAACTTCTTATAAATTATGTTTTCTGAACTATCCAAATAATACCGGGTTGCTTTAAAGATGTCATATACATATAAATTGCTCTAGGCGTACCCATATACTTGTGGTTTTGAGGTAATTAAATTAATTTTTCCAATTTTAGTTTAGAAATTTTACCTCGAGTAGAATATCTGTGTGGTTCAAAAGTATGTAAATTGATTTCTAAATGATTTAATATGCGATACACTCTAATGCTGAGTTTAAATTCCGAACAACTTTTTGCAAGATTTATGAAAATGAAAACTCAATGTTTTTGTTGTTCAATATTTTCAGTTCCACTACGTTACTTATTTTCTTTCGCTTAATATGGGCCTTTATGGAGCGTGTAATTTGAATCGAAAATTGAATACACAAGAAGGATACGATTGCAAAATCATAAATGTTTTCTGCTTTTATAAATTGTCGCCAGAATTTCCTGTAGTACAGCAGTAAATTCTGTTTTATAATATTCGCCACTTTAATATTTTAATTTTTGTGTAATTTAATGTTTGATGTTTAGTAAGCATATCTTTTCTAAAGTATTACATGCTATAATATCCAAATTAGCATTTTGCTAACATTTCGGGAAATTTTTCTGCATATTTGCATTGGGTGAGAACATAACGATAGAAGTGTTCCTAAAATATTTTATTTGAAGTGAGAAATTCCTTTCGGCACTTTTTCCTCTACCTTTACAAAATGTCAATTTTTTACGAAATGCAATTTTTTAGATCATATAAAAAAAAACGCAGACAAATGGAAAAATAACAGCAGTAAAGGCTGCAAAAAATTTCACCTCCGACTGTTGAGATTCGATTTCTACTGCATGAAACGGGTACGTTACATCCCAGGACATATGAAACAGAATTTGTAATATCCTGCATCGCTAAAACTAAACCTTGAAGCAACGTGGATGAGAAATATCCCTTTTCCCATATATGTTAAAAACAAGATAGAGTGAGAATTCATGTATAGATTATTTCTATGTTTTTGACACCCTTCTCATAGTAAATGTAATAAATATTTAAACACCTGCGCTCTTACATTTTTTTACTTAGCCTCTTGTGTTTTACATGCCACACAGAGGAACGCAAGTAGAAGATGCGTAGTAATGTCTGTCGATATTTGACGTACATTGCTGATTTTGCTTCCTTTTCAAGTATTAACCTGCCACAAATACTCTGAACGCAAAGTACTACATGAATATACGGATACAAATGAACTAACTGTATGGATGCATTATTTGATTTGAGACGGAACTCACCTGGTGCACCGAACCCGACCGAAAGAAGTTCCAGTGTTTTTTTATTATGAAACTGAAGCGGCAAATTCTGTTAATGGGTAACTAAAGTTTTTGTAGAGGATATGCAAGGTTTAAATAAGCGGTTAGCGAATGAATTTATACCTTTCATTTTCGTTTAAAGAATAAAAACAAATGCCTGAAATAAAACATTATTCTCGTTAGCATAGATTTCTCGTTAGCAGAAAAGTCATTTTTCATCAAACAACTTACTAACGTTGTTCTTCAAGACATATTCTTTTTGCTCGCCTTCTAATTGCTCTCCTGTTACTCGGGTGGTTGCGACATCTCAGGGATCCTTTTCCTTGAACCATTGGTATACTCTTTGTTCTTTTCTCCCTTCTAGATCTTTCTTTCTTAGATCTTTTATCCCTCCTAGAGTTTCAGTTAATAGATTTTACTTTGTATAATCTACTTGCTTATTTTCTAAGTGATAACTGAACGTGTAGTAAACTCTTGTAGGAACTACACGGGAGAAGGGTTAAAAGAACCCTTTACTAACTCTTAAAATTCACAATTTGTCAACTTGACTCTAACACACTACGTCTCTGCTACGCTACGCTGCAAGACAGATTTACTCATAGTGCAACCACATGAAAGACTTAAACTGTGTTTTGCATTTATGGTACGCATAAATGTCAGCCACCTATCAGTCAGTTGGACTGACAGAAACACAGATAACTTTAATTGTTTTTCTTAGATTATTTTAACTTTAAAGTACGTCTTTGTTGGTTCAGAAACAGACTGATCTTTAGTTGCGCCAACCCCCTGATGACGACGGGGCGAAACATGTAAATTTCTTCATTCACTTTCAATTCTATCATGTTTTTCTCCCTTTTTCTGGCAGTTTCTCAATGTGTTTCTGTTTTTTTTTGGTTTTTTTATATGTTTATTCGGAACTAAATATGAAATGAAACTTAAGCATATTATTTATTTTATTTTGCATTATTGTTACTGTCTGTTTCTGCATTCAGTGTGCAACTGGATTAGATTCTTTAAATACTTAATATATATATATATACATAGTTGATAGAGAATATTAGATGAACAAGAGACCTTTTGGTCAAGAATTTGCGCATTGAGCTGCAAAATTAAGATTAAAGCCAAGTTAAGGGAGTAAAATTCTAAAAGCAATCGCCTAAAAGTAAATGATAGACATGTTCCTAGCAAAAAAGAGAAAAATTCTAAAGGCAATCGCCTGAAAGTAAATTTGATACCAACTTACTAAGGTATAAAAATTTAAACAAATTGATTACTCAAAAGAATAACCCCCTCCCCCCGAAAAAAAGAAAACTAAAAACTAAATACTGGTATTTAAGAAAATCAATATTAAAAAAATTGTAACACGTAAAAAAACATTTAAAGCAGAAACATAATTAAATTAAAAAACCAGAAAAAATACCGAAAAATGGCAGTAAATGGCAATTTACCCTACGCCGAGCTTTTGTGGACTCGTCAAGGGAAAAGCACTACAGCTCGTACATAGGTAAACACCATTACACGTTTCATCAAACGACAATAATTGAGATAAAAGCGAAAAAAATTTTTAACAGATAATAATAGATAATAATCTGCATAATACCGTAGGTCTCAATTCTTATCGTTTCTTTTCCCGACGAGCCTGCAATGGAATTTTAAAACAAATAAAAGTACTACAGAGTAACCTTTAAAAAACTTGGTGAAGCTAATGTACAAATAAACAAAAGAAGCCAGTTAGGCATGAGTCAAAAATTACATCATTTTAAGGGATATCCCAATGAACTGGAAAAATTAGACTTAGTTAACCAAAAAAGCAAAATAAAACACAATAAAATACACGTGTCATGTTAAGACTTATTGCAAGACAAAGTAAAAGAAATTGAACATACCTGTATATATATAAGTAATATAAAACAGGAAGAGGGGTTCGATCATAATCTGATTCAATGTTATCAAGAGGAGGTAAATCAGATTCAATTGAATCCCTCACCGCAGGAAAACCATTGCGTTTCTGTTCATCCAAAATTGGTTAAAGAACCAACTTAAATAATTTAATTATAATATTTCACCCGAAAATTCTGAATGTCTCTAGAAAATTCTGAATGAATGGATATATATAGAGAAAGATAGCAGTGCTGCGAACGTGTTGTGTTCAGGACGAAATCTTAATTCAGAGTGTTTTGTTTCAATTTCGAATCATTTTGATTGCCTAATTGATAACTCTCTAAAATTATTACTGGCTGATTGAGTTTCTGTTAAGTTAATTGTTAAACTGTTAAGTTATTTCTCTATTATCTTTTTATTTCCTTGAATGCTTTTGGACGTTTCATTCGATTTACATTAATTAGCAACACATGTTTCTTTGCCCTTTAGTCCAATCGATTAACTAACAAAAATAATTTAACTATTTCTCTGAACGCTATATTTTTTTCTGAGAAGGATCATTAAAGGCGAAGAGCAAGTTAAGCAATTGGTTTAATGGAATCGTTAGAACTGTCAGTGCTGTAACTGTTTTCTGTTTATAATTGAGTTTTCCGCTGAGAAAGCAAAAGATAATTGTGTTATAAATGGAAAATTATAGCATTAATGCTAGTTTAAGAAAAGGATATGTTCTAATAACTACTATTAATAATTCTCAAGTATTTTACATACAGAATACAATTATAAGGATTGTTCTTTTTCAACCGTATTTTTAAGAAATATAGCACTGAAACGAAGAACGGTAAAGCCAATTCAACTAAAATGGATTTCGTATATTTAATTCATATACGTTGCTGATACTCAAAATCTTATTAACTATCTGTAATCTTCTTCCCTATATTGTTAATGCGTCTACTTAAAATCATGTTTAAAAGCACTATTCTGTGTAAATTGAGAAATCAGGAAGTTAGGTTTTGTTGAATGGGTTTTCAGTCATAATACTATTAGAATCAATTTCAAAACACTAGGAAATATTATTTTTTATTTTAAAGGAACATGAATAATTGAAATGATTAGCAGTCTGTCTTAAATTAAAGAAATCCAAAGCTATTTTAGCCCTCTTATCGGCACGGGGTTTCACTAAGAAAGCATAAATTGCGAAAACTGCCATAAGTGGTATTTTCTTAATTTCAATGCAATATTGCTCCCAGTACTTTATACCAGGATTCATTTTCTTTTCACATATTACCTTAATTTCTTGAACATATTTCAAGGTACGTATATATACGGTCTTATAGACATTACAAAAAGAATTTTAGACCGTATATATACGGCTTTGCCGGTCAGAGGATTAATACATTTGAATATATTATATCGAACATTTAATGTAATTTATGTAACTGTATACGTTTATGAGAACAGATAATAAAAGTAATGCAATCTTATTTTAAAATAGTCTTTATTTGCCGTATCGTTTATAAGCGACAGCAGTCGTCTAAAGCGGACTGAAAAGTAGAATAAGCCGAGAGAAGGTGAGATTAAGCGATGGTAGACCAGCTGAGAAAAAGTACGACAGTGGGTGAAACTCTTTACGAACTTAGTCTCTCAATCACTTTGACAACGCAACTAGTCAATGAGAAATATTATGAAACGCTTTTCTTTATAAAACAATTGAAAAATAATTATGTCTTATGCTTCAGAATTACGTATACTCTAGGGAGACGATAGAATGAGTCACCTTGTAAACCACAAAATGAATAACAAATGTGATTGACTTTTAGCATTCCCTGTCTGGTCATTTAACGTAGCATTTGCCTGCAGTTGTCTGGACAGTGATTATTCATCTAAACCTGTTTCAGATTTTTTAGTAAGAAAAAGATATTGCATAATATTTTTAAATTTATTTCAATTCTTCAAATTTATTCAAATTTTACTAATTTTGCTTAAGTTACTGAATTTAACGTATTGCATATTCTTCCTTCAAATGTATAAGAAATGCACATAATAGTTTTAGTAATCTTATAAACTTAATTAGTATCTCAATAACAGTAAAACTTATTATAAAAATTAATCCATTCTTTACTGAATGCTATTCTCCATTTGAAAATTTCAGATTACCTGTACATTTCTGAAATTACCTTGCTTCGAATCTCTGCATGTTTTGTGATGTTTACAAAAAAACTTCATCCACAGTGATTTGTTTTTTCAATAGTATAAAAACGTAACTTTTGTTTCCAAATAAATTTTAGCACATCATTATATATTAATTTCACTTGGTAGTTAGGTGTTTAAGTTGATATAATCTAGAAATGATCATTATAATATTAACTGCTTCCAAATGTCAGACGTTTGAAAGTGAAAACTATTTCTACTTCGTTTTTCTTAATTTCTATAGGCAAACTCTTTCGCAAACCATCACTCCCAAAGTATTGCAATTGAAAATTGAATGAAAACTTCAAAATCAGTTCTTAGCAAAGGCTTTGATGTCTTTCGCTTCTTATCGGGGGTAAACATTATTGTCTTATTTATTCTTTACTATTCGAACAACTATTGAATCGCCTCTTTAAAACATCGGCTGTTATTATGTAAAGCTTGTGTTATTAATACAGTAACAGTGTCAGGAAAGCCTAGCACCTTCAGAAATTTATGGAAAGAGTTTCAGGATACCAGATGGACATTCTGGAGAAACAGATTATGACATCCAAGTAAAAGATATCCAAGTGATTATGGCATTATACATTATGGCATCCAAGTAAAGTACCCAAAATCCATACCAAATGAAAAATCAGCTATGAATCTGAACTCACTGTGATAGTTTTACTCAGAAGACGTATCTTGATTCAGTAAAGACACTGCTTCTCATCTATAACTGAGGACTTGATAGCATTCATGAGAAGGGACATTATAGAATTATGGAAAAGGACCACTTTGGCATTGGAGATGTCATGATCTAGATAGGCATCATGTTGGGTGGCTTCTCACTACTCACTGAGTTTGTACGAGGCACCCTAAGATGATCAGATACATAGAAGGTAAATCCTAGAGCCTAAACTCGACTTTGGGGAGTTCAAATGAATCCTTTTCGTTGAAACTAACGCTCTGAACATATGGGACTGTTCTGGTGGACCATTGTCGTTAAGCGTCTTCCAAATGAAGATATTTCATAGATAATTTGATTAACCAGATCTTATGACATGTATCAGATTGAACATGTCTATTATGCATTTGGGAGAACGATTCTAATTAGCCAGACTTCGTCTAAGAACAATATAGGACTAAAAACTAATTTGGTAAAGAAGTAAAAGCAACTGTAACAGGAATTCATCAGCTATCTTATAAAGAATCGACCAAATTTCTCATTTGTTTTTATTTTACGTGCAATTCTGTAGCATCTGTTTTCGACCCTTCTATTATCATCAGTATTATTTACAATAACTATTCGATCTCTTGAATATTTAATTCAATAAATTGTTGCCTTATGTTGCTTAATGGGCTTTATGTTGCCTTATGTTGCGTATGTTGCTTATCTTTCCATGCTTAATAATAGATAAACCGTCTAAAATCGAATTCATAGATGTCAAATAATTATATATATATTTATATGTGTGTAATATATGTTTATATTGCATCTATATACATATGTGTATATACGTATAGATATACATACAATAAATATATTTGTGTGTATACATATATACCGAATTTAATATTTAAAGTAAAATAATAATTATAAAATGATTTGCGTCAAATTACATTTAGAAGCTTCAGAATCTTTCATTTCTCTAAATGTATATCCTGTGCGAATAGAAAAGCAAAGAAAATGATAGCGAGAGAAATTGTCAAACATCGCTTTAGAACCTCGAACATATGTCTCTAGCCTTTAATCACGTGACTGAAGAGCAAATAATGAAACAAGGAGGAACGTGCTTAAACAAGGAGAAATCTGTCATGATTACTGTTTATTCTTATTAAAAATAGCACACAAAATAAGGATAAAAAGTTTCATTTGCTATAAAGTGACAAATTATAACTAGTCCTGGAAATGGCGAGAAAAGTAGAAGTGTAAAGAATGAATATAACGTTTTTTGCCTTTAATTAAGCTGTAAGGGTGTAGGGGCTAGTTGTAATATGAGTAAGTAGTAACATGCACGTTACGAAGCGGTTTTTAAAACTTTTTAATCATAATTTTCTCTAAACGGGATCCTTATGACAGGCTCTATTACGTAATTACAGTCAGTGCCCCTCCGAACGGGTAGAGAGAGAGAGAGGTTGCGTGCATGTACTCCGTCTTAACTAGATAATGGGGAAAATATTTCGTAAATTTTGGTTTAAAGTAAATTATCTTTTAGTTTTTTTCTTTTTTATCTATTATTTATTTATATGAACAAATGTGAACGCTAATATGTGAGTATTAGCTCAGGTGAATAATTGTGAATATTAACTTATATGCATGATTATATATTTTCTTTTAAATTTTGGTTATGCTAATTCTAAAAGCAATTTTCTGAATGAAGTGGAAATTTTATTTCGAAGCACGTTACATGATTTCTTGGGGATGGCTTAATTAATTTTCGATTAATTAATTAACCACGCGTATCTTTGCGTCGAGCACGCGTGGTTATATTTAAATATCAGTAAATGACATTTTTTAACCCCACAATTAAAATTAGTTAACTTTCATTTACTCCCATTTGCTACCAGACAGACTTTCCTGCTTCAAGACACCTTCTTAAAACATTGTAAATGAAATAATTCAAAATAAAATAAGTAATTCAAATTACAAATTAGCATATGCTAAAGCTCGTTAAATTCATGAAATATTCTAATTTCTTTCGAAGTTTAAGCATATGACTTCATTCACTGCTTTCATTGCTTGTTTAAAATCTTTTTCTTAATACAGCTTACCTGATAAGCATTGCCAAAACAGTTTCAAGCATATTGATATATTCTTCATCCGTACACAATTGCTCTTTAACTTTGAACTTATTACTTATTCCATACTAATGACATTCCACAACGAGCGAATGTTTTCCATTTTCTTCATTCTTCCTGAAATTAATTTAATTATGTTAGTAGCGTGGAGGTTTTGATATTTATCTTATTAATTTAATTATTCTAGTGCAATTAATCACTTAGAAGAGTAATTAGTGCTACAGTACCTTAATATTCCTCAGTAACGTTTTAATACGATTTCATGCTCTTTTTTACAAATTATTGGCTAACTGTAAGATCGTACAGCATTATTTATTTGCCTATAAATATGTCCTGTGAATATAGCTTCCAAAGACTTGAATAATAAGCACATTTATTAATTATGTTCTCTAACAACTTCGACTGTTGTTTAGCACAAGTGTTGCTAACAATCTAATTGGCCATTGGTGGTATTTTAAGATCTTGCTATGGCCTAAAAAGCTGCGAAAAAATAGTTGATACCAGTATTCCAGAAATATTAAACTGGATTCAAAACGAGAGGATTTAGTGACTATTTGTTATGAAAAGAACTATTTCTATTTTAAGATATATGCATCCTATCTATGAGTACGAAAGCATTATCTCCGTTGAGGGAAATATGGGCTACTAAAAAAGTAACAGTTGGAAGGAATTTAGAATTTCATTCCACTATTTCACATCAATAAGATTTCATCTACAAAACGAAATGAGATCTATATGACCAATATGAAGAAATCAACGAATCTCCAACGTAATATCTCCTTAGTGCTGTATAGTAACCTTTCTCTGCTTTCTCTAGGATTTTATTTTCTAAGTACAAAAATTCACCGTAGAGTACTAACAGATGTTATACAGGAATTTTGAGATATGTTCCAAAAATAAATCAAAAAGCATTCCTCACTACAATCGAAATGGCTTTAAACTCTGTGGAAGATTTAAAATGGCATATTTAAATACGACCAGAGTTTCGAGTTTCATGGCACAGCACATCAGATTTTTAAATGCCAGTTTTTTGTCTATGTATGCCAAGTAACTGTTGCGTCTTCATTAAAATATTTATGCAGTGCTTTGCTTATCAAACGAAAACATATTTTTGAGTGGTTCCAGAACACTTTTCTACCAAAAGGGTTTTCTCTTATACTGTAAAATTGATTAAAGTAGAAAAGAAGACTTATTTTTCCTATTTCTGTTCTTCGTTCTCCGACCAGCTTTAAAGTTTCTGCATTACACTAAAATGAATTATGTCTCAGATTGCTATATTTGTTAAAACATTATGTAAATAGATAATTCTGTAATGTCATACAAATTCTCAGATTTGAAAGTTTTGTGCAAAAGAAAGCTTACAGAATCCTAAAAACATCTCTTAAAGCGTCAGAATTTAAAACTTTAAATTTGAATGAGATTAAAATTCATTCGGGTAAGTTTGCTTTCTGCTGTTGTTTACTTTATCTGTGACTTTGTACACTGCAATAAGAAGTACTTTATCAGGTGCAATAATTGATAACGTAAGGTTAATGATTAACGGAAGGGATTAGTTCAAAAGATTGTTGTACCGCACAGTATTGTTTATAAATAAATCACAGTTGTACCATACTTCTTAGTACATGCGCAATATATTAAAAATATAATAACAATATTTATAAAAGAAAGAAACACAAGAAGTTAGTTGAATAAAGTCTTTTATTAGAAGAGCATACATCTTAGGTTATTTTTTTGTGTAGAAGCTATATCACTAATGTACTCATTTAAGGGAAGATAAGTTTTGTATACGCTTGTCAAACATATCTACAGCGAGTTTGTTTGACTGAGTTTAGTTACTGTTTGGAGATCTTCGTTGTCAGAAAATCTCTTTTACTCCAGATAGTATTTAATTTTATAAAAGAATACTCGGTGGGAAATCAAGCTGTATGCCGAGGATTTTAATCTCCAGGTGGATGTTTTGTTATGTGGATTTCATGACATGCGGTCTGCCGTTTATCGTGGAGAATGATCTTTTCATTGCCGTCGAAGCACAATCATAATAATTGCTAATAAAGAGTTCCAGCAAGTGGTGACTATTGTGCAACAGACCGGTGATAGATGGTGCAACGATTATGCAGAAAAATATGTTTCCGCGTACGACAAGTGTCTTAATACCGTGAGTGCCTAAGTAACGCAGCATAAGGTATGTATTTTAAAAATGGAAAGGTTTCTTTGAATTTTTATTACTAAACAGCATAACAATTAGAATGAAGCACCATCTGAAGAATTCGCAGCACATCCTCTTGAATTCCATAATTAATTCAATAATTGTAGTAGGACATATATATATAACTTATCTCCGGAGGATATATCTAGACATTGCTAAACCAGGCGACCAGGCTGGCAGATCGATGTTCGTATGATGTGATGTAATTCGAAAAAGAATCCTTTCGAACAATACTGTTGAGCATTCGTAGTAATTGCTTCACTTGCATTATTTTCAATCACCTTAAAATTTCCCAACATAACTTAATTTTGAAATTACTTATAAAGCGCTGTTATAGTTCTTACGGATTCTCAGGATCCCAGTATCAGCAATTTCGTTTGTCGATAATATTACGCGACAGTTTTATCTTAGTTGTGCTGTATTTCATGAATTAGTGCACATCTGAACTAAATTAATCATAATAACAGCTTGTACAAAATTGACACGCACAGGACGCAACTTTATTTAATCATATTTGCATGAATCAGTCATTTCTTTAGTCTTGCATGTAATCCACATACAAGAATGTTTATGTAAAAAGTTCTGCCACCAAAACGCCTGAGACAAATTTTAGCGTTTACTTTTTCTTAATAAGCATACATAATTATAAATTGAAAATCTATTTTACTCAAATAATTGAATTTTATTTAATATTTTTAAGAAATTCAAGATTATTCTAAATGAGCAACATTTATTACAACAAAACCACAAGAAAGTATCTTAAAAACATAAATATTTATGTGAAAATATCTAAATAGCAATAAATTCGTAATTTACTATTTCCTTTTTTTAACTAAAACGCTTCTTTCCGTTATTCTTTCATGTTGCTTTAAAGGTGGATTTCACTTAAAACGTTCAGAATGCCACCATAACCTAATATTACTGCATTTAGCAAGGTAATTTTAACTGACTAACCAGTCGGACTTAATTTCGTGAAATTATCTGATTTGGCTGTAAGATCAATCCCAACAGTTTAATCAGCTGTAATCCGACCAGTTTATACTTTTCCCTCAGAAGAAATATATAAGGTATTTTCTCCCTTCTTCCAGTATGGATTCGCGGTGTAACAGTAGCACATTCGACACGTATTCGAGGGGTCCATATTCGAGACCCGGCGAGGGCATTGCGCTTTTTCATATCCCCTGCTTCAAAATAACTTAATGACTAAACAGTGAGGCCCGAACTGAAAGGCGGTGAACAACAATGCGTCACCATCAGGATTTGGCGATTAGGTCCCTTAATCACCAGTCGCTCTTTAAAAGGGAAATTATATGAGGTACTTTGCTTTTCTTCCATCATGTCTTCGTGGTGCAACGGTAGAACACTCGGCGCGTATTCGAGTCCCGGCGAGGGCATTGTTCATTTTTCATGTCTCCTGCTTCAAAAGAACCTAATGATTCTACAAATATATATTTTGTAATATATCATGAAATAATATAATTTTTTATAACCACTTGCAGCTTCATTAGTAAGCTAGTCCAAGGCGATCTAAATAGTTAATAAGGAGATATAAATTATTATGTGAACAGTGTATATATTCTGCCTTTGGCTGAATAGTTTTTATCTTTTGTTCGAAGTTATTATAAACATCGTTGGTAACATAAGCGCTGTCATTCTTGTTTAACGCTCGCTTTTTAATTGAAATTTCTATTTCATTCAAGTATATGAGAAGTTTTCAATCCTTTGGTGGAATGATCTTTAGGTTCTG
Source organism: Stegodyphus mimosarum (assembly GCA_000611955.2). Lineage (NCBI taxonomy): Eukaryota > Metazoa > Arthropoda > Arachnida > Araneae > Eresidae > Stegodyphus > Stegodyphus mimosarum. The sequence goes on from KK120645.1 coordinate 43,757, forward strand.
AATTATCATGTCTTTTAAATTGTGTAGGTCTTAAAATGACACTCATTTGATCCCTCTTCGTTATATATTAAGAAGTGTGTAATAATAAAAAGAGATGCATTCATCTGGCTCACCAAAATTTGTTTGGAAATATGGCCAGCACATTGAGTTATTTCATTTTGTATGGTGGGGCTTAAATGTCGCACACTTCCTACTGGTATCTCAAAAACTTACTTCAAAACATTGACATATTTACTTAATAATTTAGCTTGCGTTAACATTTACCATTATGCCTTGCATTTATATCTTCACTAAGCCAACAAATAGCAAAGTATTTTTTGGCAAAGTGTAATGCTAAATAACCATCCTAAAACCATTTTCCAAAATTTGCTTCGTATAAAATGTTTTTCTTCGTGATCTTTATCAACAGTCAATTCTTTTTGCATGTTTCATACACAGCAATACTTTCATATACTTTCATATATACAATACTTTCATATATGATTTGGAAGAAATGCGATACCTAAAGCATTAAAGTTTTCCAGCTTCAAATAACTGATAGCCAACTAATATCGCAGTTCGAAAGGAACTAATAAGTTTTACAGTATGCAACATCCAATAATTTACAGTAATACCACCAGCATCGTGGCATTTTTCGTATATCTTTATGGATGTGTAATATGCTACATTAAAATGGCTGTTTTAGTAGCTTTTCGAAATCGGCCTCTAAGCGTTTCTTCATTTCCATCACAATTAGTTTAAAATCTTCGTATATCATTAGTAATATATTTACCTACATAATTACCTACCTATGCGGATGTGCAAGTATCTATACTTTCTCAATGTTTATTGTCAACTTTAAATAGAAAAGGCGATTTCAGTCAATAGTGTAGTTTTATTGAGGTTATTCGACTTTAGTGGCACCACTGAAGAATTTATTTATGGTGGTGATGTTTTAATAACAAACTCTAATTTTGAGAGTTTTTTCTTTCTTCTGGCTATTATTTCTTTTCTTTTCCTTTTTGGGCGCAACTCTTTTTTTTCCCTCATCCATTTTAACTAATATAGTATTTAGTCAACTGTTATAATTATTTTAATATCTCTTACCTCCAAATTTTATTTTCCAGCCAACAACTAATAAAGCAATTCTTAAGGGCTTTCAGAACTAAATATAGCACATAGACTATTCTAGGACATGGGACGTAGCTGTTTTTTTACCCCTTTCATTAAATACTCATGCAATCTAACCAAAACTATCGTATTTGGATTGTGAAAGCAATATTTTGCCGTGCTTTAATATCTTCTTACGCTCAGATGTAAAACAAACACAGTAAAAACAGATACAAAATGATTATCACAAACAAAACAGACTAGTTTTGGTTAGGTTTCACAAGTGTATTTGATGACAATCCTACTACACTTCAGATGAGCCAGTACGTGTAACAAAAGAATTCATTACCCAACCCTCGAATTACCAACAAACAAGATGGGCTGCTGGAGCATTCAATTTTATTTCTAATTTTTGTATTATATTATATTTTTATGGTATTAGACATAAACGCTTTTGTAATTAATAAAGTATTTCGTCACAAAATTAAAATTTAATTTTGCACGCATAAAATATTAAAGATAGATCTTTCAACAAATTTATTAGTTCATTAATGCTTTTCGAATATTGAAAAATCAAAAAACATAGGCTCTTAAAACTCGTGGCGACCCTTAGCTATCGCCTAATATTGCCTATCTATAGCAACACCACTGTCTAAAACAATAAATATATCGAACTCGAGGTAATAGCTACGAAAAATTAACGATGTGGCATTCGGTATCTATTCCCAACTGTATTTTTCATAATTATATTAAACTTTTACGGAAACTGAAGAAAGAATATTCCATAATTAAAGGTTCGGGATACAACCTGATTAGATTCAAAAATCGCAGAGCAGAGTTATCATTAACTCCCTTCGTTATCTTGCTACTTAATCATCGAATTTAATGAAGCCCGCAGGATATGTTTAAATATAAATATCGTGAGCTTTTTTAAATCTTTTATTTTGGTGCTTAAAACAACGCATTTAGAAATGGAAGTAGATAATAACGTTTGAGGAAACATAGTATATGATGAATGACAGTGAAAAAAATACTGAGTTTTGTAGCAAAGATAGCTTTGGAAAAAGTTATCGCCATTCGGGGTCAGCCAAAAGCGGTAAAAGCGCAATTTTGTTTCGCTGATAGCTTGCGTTATTTTTAGCACAGATTTTCAACTTCTTGCTGCGAAGCAGTGTGTAGGTATAGATGCATATGTATAAATATCCGCATATACATTCGGGGAGTCACTCGGCAAGTAAGATTTTGTTTTATTTTGGCAAGTTCGCCTTTGTTCAAGTCCGTTATCCCTGATAATTATTTTTTATGACATAAACATTTCCAAACTCTGTTAATAGTGATACCAGTACTCATTTATATGTACGAAGAGGAAGTAATTAAATTAGTCAGTTCTAGATTTTATTCCCTTTACAGGTTTAAAAAAACTTCCTGGTAGTTGATAGTCGACAAGGATACTTAATTTTGGAAGTAACTGTTCTTTCATAGAAATAAATAACAAAATATTGTTTGCCGTACTTATTTCTTTTACGATGAGGTCCTGCTTCGAATTTTACTTTTCTCCCTACAAACGTACGGTGGCAAGTAGGTAAGAAAACAAAAGAAGAAATTATTTATATAATGCAAATATAAGCGTAAATTAAAATATACATGAAAAAGTTAGAAACAAATGGTGGATGTTATTGATCGATGAAAGACTAAAGTAAAAACTGCCGAAATTCTAAATGCGGAAAATCTGTAACATGTAAAACAATCTAAAACCAAAACATTATGCCCATCCAGGGGAAATGGAATTAACATTAATAAAAATGCTAGGTTATTCAAATATGACAATGGCTAATGGATTTTTCGTATGGTGATAGTAAGTGACCCGGCATATTTCAATCGACAAGTATCGCTTACACTGCAATATAAGCTCCGTCATATCAGTCGTATGACTCATGTGGAAATAACTGAGCAACCAACCATTGCTGTAGTCCGTGGGAAAAGAGATTATATTTTAGTGAGATGCTCAACGTCCCATTGACTACCCTTTGGAGGTATGTACGGAACATCCTTTAAGAGGTGTAGGCAGCTGGGATGCTTTACTTCATTCCCATTATACTCTATATACATTCCCCAATGTTTTTCAGTGTCATCCCAGCAGTTTCAGAGTAGATATGCATCAAACTAAATATCTGTTTAAAAGAAAGCTGAAGCCGCTTCAGAACACTCAGAAAGAATTGTCATAATCCTTACTTCGGATAATGACATGCTTTACGAATATAAACAGCTTTAAAATGCATCTTGTTTACATTCGTCCGAAACCACATTTGAATGATATGGTGTAATACTGAATAAATATAAATTAACATAATTACAAACAAGAACAAGAATGCAAAAAAGCGGCAGAAAAGTACTGAAGAATTGCAAAGCAATTCATTTCTGACAAAGATCAGAAAACAGACATGCACTTGTAGGGTTTTTATTATTTTAATTAACTAGTTATTTATAATTTCAGACTTTACTATTACTTCCACTTTCCGTTTTCTCACTGGAAAGAAAATCAGTTAGATAGTATTTTAAATCGAGGGTTTTGAATTGTTAGAGAGAACTTGTTTCTGTCTCTCGAGGGCGCATTACTAGGTTTAGCCAGCTCTGATAAAATTGTAATTCTTCGGCATGCTGCCGATATTTAAAATATTTTTTAATTAAAACTTTTTTTTATCATCCTCGTTTAAAAGAAGGCAAGTTGTTTGTTTTATAACTTAGGAAAATATCAAAACTTTATAAGATATATAGTTTTGGATATTGGAATTTTCAAAAATAAAATATGCTACTATGTATCAGTGGAAAAACCCTAAGAAAATCACTTTAAAAAGGCCTTCGAAAAAGTGCATATAAACTTACACTAGGCCAAACAATTTTAAACCCCTTTCACTCCTACTCTATTGTTTCAAAAATTTGTAACAGATACATTTTTGGATGTTGAAATTTTAAAATAAGGTTAAGTCAATTGGGGGAAAAATTGTGGCGTAATAATCTACAAAAAATCTCCAGATATCATTAAATTATATTGAAAATTCTGTATATTTAAAAATTTTTTTTCGCTTTATCTGAGGGTACAATTATAAAATTTCGGGATTTTAATTTGCTCTTCAAGTGAAGCTGTGAGCAAAACGTCAACCAAAAAATCATTTAATATTAAATAAAACCTTCTAAATGGAATTTTGGAAAACTCATTTCATTCAGACATTTATAATCCGGATAGCCTATATTCCACATTTCAATGTTCTAGGCCTATTCGTCTTTACGCTATGTGACGAACTCTCACTCAGTCTCATGATTTTATAAGATTAGAGAAGAAATTATCATCTCAGGATTCTTAACTTTACTGATCGGGGACATGAACAGCACCATGAAATCATTTGCAAATCCAAGCAGATTTAGTATGCATTTGCATAAAAAATTTGCTTCATGAAGCAGCAATAAGTGAAAATTCTCTCTGAGGAAACTTCTCCCTGAGGAATAATTATGAAAGGGCCTTAAACATTGGCTTTAAGTATAGTACCAGTGAAATCATACGAGGAGTTAGATTAGTGTCTCAGACAAACATTTGTTAAGGAATTAGCAGATGTATGATTTTTGATACCGTGGTCTTGTATTAAAGTACCAAGTTTATAATTTCATTTGCATCCTTTCTGTATCTATACTTAGACACGAGCACAAGTAGATAATAAAAGAATCTTCTTAATAATTTTAATTATAAATACAAACATATTGGAAACAAATATAAACAAACTTGTGTGTTATTTTTCTAATCAGAATAATAAGCTAATAAAAGGACATATTAAATTATTATTCATTAAAACTTCTAATAAGAATAAGAAGCTAATGTATTATTAAGAAGCACGAACATTCAGAAGACATTCAAGAAGAAGAATTAAAGTACATTAAACATATGAAAAAAATTCTATCTACGTTGAGTGAGGCAGGTTTGGGATTCCTTGCCTTTTAGGAATAAAAATCTATTACATTTTTGACTGAAACCACGTAATTTCAATATATTAAATGGAACTAATACGTGAAAAGACGAAGCAGCAGTGGTACAGATCAGATCAATAGCAGAACAGATCTTAAGGGAATAAAAATTTATAAGGCTTTATAGGTTTATGTGTAGTTAATACCATTAAATAAACTTACTAGATCATGGGAATTTAAAGACTGCAAAACTCATGAATTTAAGGAAGTTTATTTAAAATAAAAAATGATTACGAAACCAGCAGAACATTAACTATGGAAGACTGTCTTGGTTCCCTTTTCTTCACATAACATTCACTCTCTTTTGTGCGACAGTTTAATGCCTTTTTTGCATGTACATTGAGCAAACAAATGGGACAGTTCTATATCGCCCGTTCTACTGCGCCTGTGACAAAATAAAAATTGCGTTTTTCATGTCTTGAAAGCACGATTTAGGATGCGTGTTAGATTTATATATAGCGTTGTTCCAATATAGGTATTTTGACACAAAAGCGGACTTTTTCTAAAATGACATGGCAATTGTTTTCCATATTTGGATTCTACGACTCAAATTATGCCAAACTACCAAATTTTGTAAAAACCGCGCGAGTACTGTTTAAAACATTAGCTCTCAAAATTTTAGTTCCTCAATGTTAATTGAATTTGATATATTAATATCTCCTTTTTTATTAAACATACTTGATTCCTTCTTTTACATTTTGAAATTTACGTTCATTCCAAAAACAAATTCTCCCATTTTTTATGATTTATTTTGAAAATTTATAATTTTAAATGATTTTTTTTAATTTTTCGAAAAAACATTTGAATTATAATCCTTAAAATTTTTACCACCATCTTAAAATAGATGTATTTCTAAGCATACCTGCAAAAAAATTAGACTTTTTTATTCAACATTTCCCAAGTTATACGTCAATTTATATATTTGCGCGCTTTGAAATTTGGCATATTTCTTAAAAGAGAAAATAACACAAATGTGGTTTACGCACTTTGTTAAAATTATTAAAGTTAGTTTAAAGGATAACGTTTTTTTCCGCTCGACTGAAATGAAAAAAAGAAAAGGAAAATAGGTTGCTATAAATTAAGAAGTTCGTCAAGTAATTTATTCATTTATTCTTGCCGGAAACTGAAAAAAATACGCCAAAATAAATTTTTGAATTTCTCCTGATATTTCTTACCAAATTTTACAAAATTTAATATTTGGACATAACTTGAGTCGTAGAATAAAAATATGGAAAAAATTGGCCTGTCATTTCAGAAAAGTCCGATTTTCTGTCAAAATACCTATGTTAGAATGATGCTATATATAAATCTAATATATAGCTTACGTCGCGCTTTCGTGACATGAAAAAGGCAATTTAAATTTCGTTAATCGGCCCAGTAGAACGGGAGATAAAGAACTATCCTTTGTCCCCCCTTTTTTTTCGCAGTGTACACTATAACACTGACAAAGAATACTGTTAATTGTCAAGGAATTATTAAAGTCTGAAAATTTTAATTACTGAACAACAAATTTTATCAATAGAAGGGAAGACACTTGAAAATATAAATTTAGGAAAATTACGAACAGTGCTCTAAATGACGTAGGGGATTATTGAGTTAATAATACGATTATATTTCCGTTTCGGTAGTAGACTGTGTACTGTGTTTTCTGTCACTCTTAACGGTGTATACTGTGTGTATACTGTGTGTATACTGTGTTTTCTGTCACTCTTAACGGTGCATTCGTGATGTAAATGAATTACACGTTCGGCTAGCAATCGAGACGTACCGTATTAAACTTAGCGAGGGTGTTGCACATTATTTGTGTTCCTGCAACGATATGACCTAATGACTCTATAATATCTTCACAATAGTCGGAAGAAAAATTTTAAAAGCATTATCAATAATGAAATTGAAACAGATTTGTAGGTAGCGACATCTTTCAAATAATTGCAGTTTTGAGCATGTGAGTAGCGAGACGTTCGTGTCTTCTTTAATTTTCATATTATTACATAAGTTGAATGTAGATAAAGTTAATGAAAGTTATTTAAATTAAATTATATAAAAATGTATTTAAAATTCAACTTTTATTTACACCTTATTCGGTAGTTTGATCCCTGAATGGTTTCAGAAGTGCTCGAAAATTCTGATTGGCTGCAGAAATTTCCCAGTGTTAATGGTAAATGTTTCTCTTTTTTAATAATAAAAATGATAATAATTATGCTAAACGTTTTAAGTAGAACTGAATGAAATTTCAGTCTCGTCTCGTCATTAGAGAGAAGTAATAAAAGCGGAAGTTTAGGTTATTAGCCCAAAGGAGCGTTAGCTCAGAAGGACTATTAATTTCGTTTTGGCATTTTGCGCCGATTCACTACAAGCATTGTTTCACTTTTGAAATTGTTGACACAAAATATTATCGTCCTGTATTATATTTAAAGAAATTAAATAATGAAGGATCTGCATAAATGTACGTATGTTTCTCTCATTGTGGTAAAACAACGATACCTAGAGCCATACAGTTTTGAATAACGTACATCTCCACCCGAATTTGGGCATCTGGAAGCCAAAATTTGAAATTTGGAAATTGTTTTACTATGTATTTCCTATTTTGTAAAGCATTTTTAAGCTTTTGATTAAGAAACCCAACGATTTCAATGCGAGCAATGGCAACACGGTACGGGAAAAAATTCTTATTACCAACGCAAGAGACTGTGTATAGGAAATTCTGAAGATATGCTCTTTTAAATATTTTGCGATATTGCTGTTGGATTGAATTGTATGGTTTAATGGCAAAGAACATGATATTTAATAAATAAAGGTAACACACAAAATGTAAAAAAACGCCCTTTTGGGAGTAATATAAAATCTGGAAGGTTTGAGATTTCTTTTTATTCATTATTGATGGTAAAAATAAACATACAACTTCCGTCTTCAGATGAGCATGAAGGTTATTCTAGGAATAAAATTAAATATTATTGCTATCATGAAGATAAAAAGACATTCATTATCCACTAATCCTCGTAGGTCTGAAAAGGCTTGACATGACGGTATATAGAAGACGGGGTTTTAGAGAGCACGTGATATAAACGAGATATAAAGAGCTGCGCGTGATATTAACTGAAAGAATTGGCTTAATTTTCAATTCGTTGTTATGCCTCTTTGCATCTGTTGAGGCTTCTCATTTCATTTGATCTTCCGGTCAATGCAATAGACGCCTGTAGAACCTCTGACAACTGCATTAAGAGGATTTAGATTTATTAATATAGTGCCTGCACTAGATATCGATATGCATAAATATATCGATATTTTACGCTCTTAAAAGATTAAATAGATAATTTCCCCTTTTAGATCTCATGTGATTCAAACGAAGCAGCCTTTCTGCTGCTTTGTTTGACTATCCTTTAATGACCACGCTGTTTGTTTGCCTAATTCTCATCTTAGAAGTTAGCGGCGTAAAATTGACAATAGGCGCTGACCCTTTCTCGTTTCACCGAAGTTACTTAATACATAAATTTATCAGAATTTGTCCCTCTAAAGTGAAACACTTGTGAGTGAGAACATTTATAAATGTTTTATTAATAAAAATAAGGAATTAATATATCACAAAAAAGAAAGAATACTTTATGAAAACATATCGATACCGTTATTCATACCCTGTCGTTCTTTCCCATTAACTCGAAATAAAAAGGCTTCTTATCATGCAATGAACTTTCTTAAGACTAATTTATTCACAACAAAACATTAATTCAGAAGCTTGAAGTAAGTAATGCTACGGATAGTTAGCCGATTTAATTAGAGTAATCAACCAAACTCTTTAGTGTAGTAAATGCTAGACTAACTCAGTTAGTCTAGCATTTACTACACTAAAGAAACTCATAAATATGAAGTCTCTAAGGAAATTTTAATTAATGCAACTGTTGAAGATATAGTAATAATATATATGGATTTAATAGTATATATCTTGATAACATATATGGAATGATTATTATGTATTATTCCATGATAAACGTGTCATGGAATGTCATACACTGTTTACGCAGCTTACCACTAAATATGCATGTATTCTGGTTTCCTTTCTAGATGATGCAAAATTGCGTTGGGACATATATTTGACTGATCTCATCAAAGATTTTCCTAACGGGAAATTCATATACAATAATAACGACAAAGTGTGAAATTTTTAGATATTAATAAATTTAAGTATGCATCTTTATCTGCATTCAAATAAGACATTTTCAAATAAGATATTTGTGACTGATTATGTTTTGCAATCAATAAAGTAGATAAAAATGAGCCTCAATTTTTGAAACTCGGGATGTCCGTCGTATCACACATTCAAAACATTTCGGAAGAACAACCACTTTTTCTCTGAGCAACTTTTGTCACACCATATCAAATAGCCACACGATAGGATTTGTCGCACGATATCAAATAGCCAATTACCGAAGATCACACAAGATTACGATTTAAAGGAGAAGCTGATATTTCATTGCAAACACAGAGATTACCAGCAAAGATCTCCCACTAAAGTTCTGTAGTTCGATGCTGATTGGATGAAGATACGCAATTAGTTTTTGAGATGCATGAGAAGTCGCTCGTTTTTTTGCAGTGATAAAGCCAGCAGAAAAATTGTTTGGAACATCTATTTGTTCGAAACTGATAGATGTTTGATAGTACTGTTATTAATAATTGTATTTTATTTGTATTTCATTTGTTAGTTTCTGTGTCAGTGAAATTTACTAATCTACTTCCACTGTTTAAAATGAATAATTGAACCCATCTCCATAATTTGTCATGAAATTCTGGGTGTGTATCCATATGACCTCAGTTCACTGTTAGAATAATTTAACTTCTTAATAAGTACAACGATTCCTAGAAAACTAGGTAAAATAAAAACATTCTTAAAGCCACACACTGCGTAAGAATATATCAACTACATCTTCGAACAAATTGAGGGAACTAACATCTCATGAAAGAGTTCCGTGAATAGTTTAACTTGTGATACCCAAAAAACCCTCAAAAGCAGCACGGAGATAGAGGAAAGAAAAAAAGAGAAACTCATTTTTTTTTCTTCGTAAGTCACGTCTTCTTTCAGAAAGGATTCACTGTATAATTCCATTAACGGAGAAGCAGATTTCTCTTCCTCAGTGGACTAGACTTACTCTTGGCATTATTTTCGCCTGTCTGCCTCGATGCTGGAAACTATGTCTTAATTTTCTCGTTGCGTGGTATATCTTGGAATAGATCGCAGAGAAAAGAAATTATGAATTTGGATTATGTACGATAATGTCATTTAAAATGCAAGTTTCACGAAAAAACTCCGACCAAAATATCCCTTTCTAAACACATGTCAATATTAGCTAATGTTAATTAATACAATTTCTAATATCTATCAAATGTTCTTAAATGTAAAAGTTAGTTCTTTTGTTGAAACGTGTTATAAATAATTCATGATAAACGTGAACGGAAATGAAATGTGTATTAATCAATTTTCCGCCGTTGTGCAAAAGTTATTTATGTACGCAATTTTCTCTTAGTTACTTGCTATTTAAAACGTGCATAGTCATCGATTGTACGTGTTATTAATGATATAAATAATGCTGATGGAAAGGACAAATTTGTTCTACCCTCTCCCACCCGAAAGAGAGAGGATTAAAGAGTTTTATTTTAAAAAGTTTTTTTCCCTGTTTGGAAGTAAAAATGGTAATATTAAGTATTTGATTATAGATGCTATTCAGGTATTTTAACGTTTTTCATAATTATATAGCATATCATTTAGGCTTGATTTTATTTAATTAAGCCTCAAACTGAAGCTCATTTCCATTTCAAAATGTGTCTATTTTTTCATTGACAAAAACATTTTGATAATGCTGATTAGTGCAGGCACAGGTACAGGTAAAAGTATGGGGAATACCAGCGATATACCATGGGTCAACTGGTACTACCTTCCCACATTAACTTACTCTTAAAGAAGAGGAACGAATTGCTAAGTTTTATAAGAATTTATATACACTGAAGTTTTCCAAATGGTCTAGAGTTTGCCTATTTTGGTACACCGTGCAACCCTACCGTACGCCTCGCATCCAGTATTTATTACAAATAATGATGTAGGACATAAGCAGATTACATTATCGTCTGAATACAAATTCAAATTCCACTGCTCTTATTATTAATTAGTGCTCTGTAATTTTGACGACGATTTTGCGTAAAATTTACAAAAACTTTGATATGTAATGTCTTAGGTCTAGAAATTGTATCTCATGCATAGGCGCTAAATTTATGCCAATGAAAGAATGATGTGACTTTTTAAAAGAAACCTTAACAGTTTTATATTGCATAAAGTATCAGTTGCATAATATATTTCTTTTGTGATTTTTGATTTATAGCCAAAGATACTACATAATAGCATCGAAAGAGTTAAAAGTTTTGTTTTGTGTCTAACTAACACATAAGTACCCTGAAATGAAGTTAATTATGAACCAAATACATTATTAATTTTTAATTTATTCACTTGCATGTGAGGATATTGATTTACTCCAAGTTCTAAGAATTACCGCACGTGGACAATTAGCAACATAGAAAACTGTAAAGAATTAAGATTTCGACTTTTTTATGTAGTTGTTGAAAGTCATATAATCAAAATTCAATCAATATAACGTGTTTGAGTTTTCTTTCCTGAAAAATATCGGATAATTTGATGCAGTGTTTTTAGCAATTATAAAGCATATTCGTAATTATACATTGCATTATATTTTCATTTCGTGCATTTTATATTCAGTTTCTTGATTTTCAGCAAACGAAGGATTTTTCAATACGAAAATTAATTCATTTGGTACAGCTAGCGAAATTTAAAAATAAAATCGTCTAAAACTGGAATAGTTCGGAGATATTTCTACGCTAGACACGTTACAATACGAGATGGACATAGTTGCATTATGTCCTTTTGTGCTTTTGAATAAAACTGCCTTGTTTATTTCTCGGTGTAAGGAACGTTATTCAAAATAACATGGGAAATCTTATCAACTACTTCATTTATAATTGTAAATCTAGTTTCATTTATAAACATAAATGTAAATAGAAGCTTCAGTATTTACGAAGGGTGTAAGTAAGTTTAATCTAGAAAGAAAATCGTGATTAAATTATATATTAAAAATCTGATGTGTACATCACATGACTTCCTTGTACGGAATATTAAATTATATGCATTCTTTCTTGCATTTTATTTAAACTTATTCGATTGAATTAAATCTACTTCGTCAATAGCCCATAAATCACAATAGAATAAATGCACTCTTTAAAGTTTACCATAGCGACACTCTGGCACTAGGTTCACTTAACAGCGAATCAGAATGCGCCAAAAATTATGTATATCATTGAATAATTATCTAATCGTTGGGACATGTTCTATTCAAATACTACTATAAATCTAAAAATGTATAAAAGAAATTGAACAAACAAACAAACAAAAGAACAGTTTTTGACAGACGATACAGTATTTCTCAAGCAATTAATTCAGTTTTCACTTTGCAACAAGGCAAAAACACACAAAAACGCAAAATATCTATATTAAAAATTAAGAAGCAAATCTTAAACACTTATTTCCTCGAATAGATTGCAGAATGGATTAAGCAGGATTTAATTCACAATAACAAGAGAAGGTGTTATCTTTGTTGCTGCGAAGCTTAGGTTCTCTAGATTGGCAACACATCTACTATTCTGCTAAGTTTCAAATGTAAACATATATGGCAGCTACGTAAAAATAATTAGGCTTACCCGCACTTAAATAACATTTAAATTGTTGATAATTCTACAAATATTTATTGCATGCAGATTTAATAAAGGCATAATATGCACTAACATGTAGGTTAACTAAAGACATAAAAACCTTAACCGGAGGATAAGAACAACATAATTCAATCATTTTCAAGGCACAAAATGCGCAATTTATTAACATATAAGAATAAAAAACACTGAGCTCACTGAGCCGAGTAATAGAGTGAATATATATATATACATATATTTATATACTTTTGGTGCGGCCAATTGCAACCAAAACAGTAAGGGCACATCTACATGTTATTGCAATCCTATATACAAAATTTCAACGTTCTGAAGCTACTCGTGTTTATGCGAGATACATACATACATATGTACGTACGTACATACAGACACCACGAAAAAATCTCTTCTGAATCCATTTTAAATCCGTTTTAAGATTCGTTTAGGGAAACAGAGTCCTTTACTCTGTCTTCAGGCATAGATGCCACGCAGAAACATAGTTAAATTGCATTCGATAGCGGTCAAAATGAGCATTTTCGTTGAAATATGATACCAGGAATTTTTCGAGATTACAATATTACTTCGTACAAGGAAGTAAAAATTCAGCTGCAGCTGTGTGTAAGGGATTCTTCATTGTATTCTATCGTACGCTGTCAAATACAGAATCGGAATTTCATCCGAAGAAAAAGAGTCAATCTGATGAATTTGCTTCATTGGAATTAAATTTGAGATCTATTGTACGATTCCGAAAAAATAGTTCAAGACTCTGTGCTATATACACTCATGTCCAAAATTATCTTTACATACCCAAAAATGATGATATTCAATGAAATATAGAATCAATGTGATCCGTATTTGCAGGGAATGTGTGAAAACCAAGCCTAGCATTATCCAATCAAAAGTAATCAAATGGTTTGTGATATGCAAATCTAGGCGTTACGTCATCCAAGGGTGAATCAAGCGCTTTGCGCAAACTGAATATTTGAGTGAATTTCTGCAACATAGAGTTTGATTTCAGTGTGTAGGGACTCAAAGCGGTTTGTTATGGCTTCGAAGTATCATTTAGAAGAATCTGTAAAGTGGCGAATTATCGGCCGTTTAGAAGCAGGGCAGTCAATCATGGAAACAGATACATGTCTGAATATTTCAAGACAGTGCTTCTGAAGATCGGTATCTGGCATTAACTGCCCGTCGTAACAGAAAGGCTACTGCTCGCCAGTTAAGTTCAGAGCTTGCAGCCGCCACTGGAACTGTTGTATCACGGCAAACAGTATACAGAAGGCTTAATGAAAAAGGCCTTTATGCCAGAAAGCCAAGGGTATGTGTTTTACTGTCTTCACAGAAAAAGAGGGATCGCTTTAATTGGTGTAAAGAACATCAAAACTGGACTGAATATCAATGGTCCCATGTTCTCTTTACTGATGAGTCGCGGTTTAGTTTAACTGGTGATTCTAAACGTGTTTACATCTGGAGGGAGTCAGGAACACGAAATGATCCCTCGAACATTGTGGAACGTGACCGTTTCGGTAGTGGAGGTGTGATGGTATGGGGTGGAATAATGATCGATGGACGTACGCCCCTACACGTGTTCAGCAGCGGATCTGTGACAGGCCAGATATATCGGGATGAGGTCTTAGATCCTTATGTAAGACTTTTCAGGGGTGCATATGGACCTGACTTTTTATTTATGGATGATAATGCCCGTCCACATCGAGCAAACCTCGTTGATGAATTCCTTGAAAGTGAAGACATTAAGCGAATACCTTGGCCACCAAACTCTCCTGACCTTAACCCGATAGAGAACTTATGGGACTACCTTGGAAGAGCAATTGCACGTATACATCCTCCTCCTAGAGATGTAAATGCTCTGAAGACGGCATTGCTGGAAGAGTGGAGATTAATTCCCCAAACTGTGGTTAACAACGTTATTTCCAGCCTTAAAACACGTTGTGATATGTGTGTACAAGTCAGGGGAGATCATATTCCATATTAAATTCGTAAGACTTAATTCTTTTTCTGAATCATTCCTTTTTTTCTTAACTCTCTTTGTCACACTTTATTACCATTTTTATTGTTTCATGCTACAATTTTATATCATATGAGGTGATCTTCAATTTTTTCTTTTGTATTATGTGTCATCATGTTATGTATGATTCCACGAAAATTCATTAAATTATAAGTCATAGTCTCTGAGAAATCCGTGAATTTATGCATGTAAACATAATTTTGGACATGAGTGTATTAAAGCTACATTTTGCATTCACTAGGATAAGGTATAGGTATGGATATCTTCCCAAAATTACTTTTGAGTATTCCTGCAAAAATGATGAATATGATTAAAACCCTTTGTTTAAGAACACTACTAAATGTAGTCTCGTAATTGAGATAAATGAAAGCTCAAAATGCTCAATATTTCATCTCAAGAAATAATTCTTGTCTATTCGTCCCTCCTCCGCAATTTATAAGCACAGATTGATTGTTTTATCTAAGATTTTTCTTCAAGATCTTCAAGAAAAGTATCCTTCTCTATGGTAAATGATATTTTCTTGCATTAAGTTAACTACTTAGTACCTAAAATCAACATATAATCTGTTATCATAGATATATTTTCTAATAGGAAAAATTCCTGTTTTTTTTACTTCTTTGTACGAAGTAAAAAGGAAATATTGTAATCGCGAAAAATTTCGGGTACCATATTTCAACGGAAATACCCATTTTGACCGCTATCGAATGCAATTTAATGATATTTTTGCGTGACATCTGTACGT
Source organism: Stegodyphus mimosarum (assembly GCA_000611955.2). Lineage (NCBI taxonomy): Eukaryota > Metazoa > Arthropoda > Arachnida > Araneae > Eresidae > Stegodyphus > Stegodyphus mimosarum. The sequence continues at coordinate 59,386 of KK120645.1, forward strand.
AAGGACAGAATAATGGGCTCTTTTCCCCAAAAAAATTATAAAACTGATTTAGAATGTATTCTGAAGAGATTTTTTTCGTTGCGTCTGTGCGTACGTAGGTACATATGTATGTATGTATCTCGCATAACTCAAAAAACGAATAGCCTCAGAACGATGAAATTGTGTATATAGTACTGCTGTAACATGTAGATGTGGACCTACTATGTTGGTTGTAATCGGCAGCACCAAACGTATAAATATATATACATATTTATATTTATACGTTTGGTGCTCACTGAGATATAGCTCTGTTAAGTGAACCTAGCGTCAGAGTGTCGCTATGGTAAACAAATATAGTGAATTTTAAAGAGTGCATTTATCCTATCGTGGTTCATCCGCTATGAACGAAATAGTTTTAATTCAATCCAATTAAGTTTAAATGAAAAGCAAAATGCGTATAATTTAATATTCCGTACAAGGAAGTCATGTGGTGTATACATCAGATTTTTTAACATTAAATTTATATCACATTACTGCAGTTATTATTCCATAATATAGCGAGATTTAAAAATAAAGACGGCATATGAGAAATATTTTATGTTGCAGTAATGCCCAATAATTAATAATTATGCACAATAATCTAAATTGTTTTATTGCAAATCCTAGCATTTTATATTAGTTATTACTTCCAAAATCATTATGAAATTATGCTACTAACATTCATAAGCATACATCTAAATAGTATTCATCTGTGTTCACACTCGATTAAAAATAATTTAATGCCTTTAGTTTGTCAGGACTGAGTGTTCGGTGCATATTCTTGGCGAACATCTTCGTGTAAATCTTAAGTCCTGATCTTGAACAGGGAGCTGAATGCAGCTATGTTCTGTGGTAGAATACTGTGATTAAGTGGTAGAAGAACTGCACTTCAGAGGGATTTAAAATCCTCTTTTATTAAACCACAATTATGTACAGCCACTTCCCAACTCGGGAGGGATACAGAAAATAAAGACCGCACTTGGGTCTAAACTGAACAATCAAATTAATTTAAACTAAAGCTAAATAGAAATTAAATAGTCGTTGCCAGAGCTATAACGCAAGGTTGGCCTCTAAGCTAAATGGTGCGTAGTAAGATTTAACTAATACTAACGCACTTAGATTTACCTCAATAAGTAATAGCGTAACAGCGCTAAGGCTTAGAATTTAAACACTAGCTAGTCAGACGAACGTCGAATAGAGTAACAGTTGTCTAAGACTAAAAGCTCTCGCACACTGAGAGGTTCCTACCTACGGTTTAAATAGAACTTGGCTCCATTTCAAATTAGCATAAAGCTGAAACGCGCGCTTATTCTAACGGGAAGTTGAAATGAGAAGAGATAGAAAAAGGTAAATTAAAATAAAACTTTGTTAGTTTAACTAAAACCTTACAAGTTGACTCCGATTTTATTTCTTTCAGATGGATAATACTCTGAAACTTTACTTTGTAAATGTATTTACACGGAATCTTAAAAAAAATGTAATAAGGTATGATTCAATTTACTTGGATCCAAAGAAAACATTTAGGTTGTTTGAAATACGGTAAAACAAAATGCCATCTGCCTGTGAGTCGGGATGACTTTTAAGGAAATTTTATGGTATTTAAATTTTAAAGGAATTTTCTCTTACGCATGTGGCAAACCACGAAACATCCAGTTCTCCTGTCAGTTTGCTGGGATTAGAATCGCGACCGAAATACCAGCGTTCAGCGATTTTGAGCACTGCCGTTGCTGTTCCTGGAGAAACGAAAGAGGAAAATTTTGTTGTCTTCGCAACATCAGTCTACTATTCTTGTAAACAAACGTATAAAATAACTTTCGCATTTACTAAAGAGTGCAGTGGCGGTTTCGAGTTTTAAAGAAAATCCCAGTAGGAGGGAAAGATATCGATCGATTGGCAGCAAAGGTGAATGGTTATTAGATTGAAACTGATCTATCAAACACTTAGCATTGCTAAAACTTGATTAAATGATGTTATTTGACATATATCTTAAGTACACTTATGTAAATGCATACTAATTCAAAAACTTATTTATAAAAAAAGTACATATAATTCCTAATTAACTTATTATACCGCGCTCTGTTTATTTGAATATTCTGTGAGATTAATACCGCAATAGTACATCGTTCTTACTCTATAGTTTTAAATTACAGTGCCAAATTCGGTAGAATTTTTCATCAGCAGCCTTGTGTTCAAATGCCCTTTCAAGATGTATTCTTTATTTTCTTTTATGTCTGTGTGTCTTTTTTGTTCAAACCAAATTTTCAAAGCGAATGTTTATAACTTTTTTTCAAGAGCTGTACTTTCCAGTTTAATATAAGACTGAAATGAGATATATTATTCAATTTAGTATGAGATTGAAGTATGTGACTTGTTATGAAAGGAAAATATATAAAATAATGAAAGAAAGGGAAAGTGAGCTTTAACAAATGAAAAATGGAAGGCAAAACAATAAAATGAAAAGGCACATTATTTTAAGTCAAAATTTGAATAAACTTTGAAGCTCTGAAGCTATGAAGTCATTTTATTCAGAAACGCATCAAACGATTTCTTACAAAAATATATTTAATTTTAAAATGTTCCAATCTTTTTCCATTAAACCACTTAAGGGATATATGATCATTTTAACCAAAAGAAGAATTCATTTCTCGAGGCTTTGCAGTAGCTCCTGAAATTCAAAAGGGGCCATTCAGGTATTAAATATTTATGCAGCTTTAACAGTGGCTTAAAGTAAGGGTTTAAAGGAAATTCTGAGCTCTATATTAGTAGATTTGATGATTTGAATTAAATTTAGAACTTACATTCCAATGTTCCCAGTTGGAAACATTTATTTAAATACATTCAAATTAATTATTTTTCACATCTATATAATAAATAATTTATCTCAGTTATGACTTAAATTTAATCGAGTTTCGAAATAATTTGGTTCCAGCCAAAAGGAATATTTTATTACTTAAGTTCATCGTAAAAAGATTTGCTGGATGCTTTTGATGTATATTCCTCTAGTACTATAGTTGAAGAGAAAATTAAATTAAATTCAAAATTTAAAGTAAACTTACTTTGAAATTATTTAATGACGTTCTAAATGTTAAATTTACATTTGAAGATTAACGGCATAGAAATAATGCTGGGTAATAATTTAAATGTAGTAGATGCAAGAGCATAGAATAATACATAAAGATGTAGAAGATTTTTTTCACATATTTCTAGAATTATACATAGCGATAGAATCAAATCAACGGATTACATTTGAGCAGCAGAAAAACCATAGAAGAAATGCGACGTTTCCAATATAAATGTTACAGAGTCTCACTTTCTTTGGTAACATAAACCAAATGAGAATTTTGCAAAACAAAAGAAAATTATCGCTGTGTTTTGGACATTACAACAGAGACTTGGTAAAGGTGTAAAAGACCTTTCTGTTAAAACCAGTAGATTGCTCATCAGTAGATGCTTACAGAACCAGCCAGCATTTACAGCATAACTCAAAATAAAAAATTCAGCTTAAAAGAACTAAGTAAATCGTAAGTTAGCCCAACGGTTACACAGACAGAATGGGGGCAATTTCTTTCAGAATGCACAGACATTAGATTATTTGGAAGCAGGAGACATGAAAAATGAGCAATGCTCTCGCCGGGACTCGAACCACGGACCTCTTGAAGGCGGAAAAAATACCTTATAGACTTGATGTTAGCGTGACAAGCCTAATGGTGAGAAATAACGCAAAGCCGAAAATAAACTGATATCAAGAGATTCAACAAGTAATATGGTCTTCAGCAGGCGGAATACTCTCTGAGCCTACAATCTAAAAATTTTCTTTAAAGACTGTCTCTTTCTACCACATTTGATTACGCAAGAACTAGAAATTAGCATTCTGGCTGAAAAACAGAAAGCGAGGAAGACAGCAAAGATAATTATCATAAAATAACTCGTTAGTAAAATTTAAAAAAAATCTTTAGGCCTCATTTTAGCCTAAATTTATTAGGTTAAGAATAATATAGCTTTTCTTTACTCTTGTTGGTTAAATTAAATTCTGGTTTGTAAATTTTAATATCAATTTTGACTAAAAGCTTTTTTTCGTTATATAAGTACGTGCGGCATGACCGTTCTTTATCTTAAATGAATTCATTAAAGAAAGAATACACTAGATCTAGAAGACAGAAATTTTTTCAAATTTTACTATGGCCAAAATACTACGTAGGCCTTCCTCCACATTACATATGCTAGTTCTTTAATTTGATGGTGATTACAACATGCTGTAATTACAACTAAATCTACTGGGAAATACGTTTCTATTAAAATGAATATTTTAAAGAATAAAAGGACATTTCTTATTTAACTTATTTCATTTCTATTTCTTATTATGGGAGATATTTTTTGACTTTAATTTCTTGAATTATCTTAAGAGTCCATTAGTGGTCGAATGTAAAAGTCTACAGTCAAAACCAGGGCAGGTTACTCCAGAAATGAGGAAACCAGGAATGAGAGGGCTTGCTGAAAGGAATTTTTGTCTTGTGTAACAGTAATGTTATTCAGTGTCCTAAAAAAATTCTATATGGAGGACTTCCTCCTAATGTAACATTACTGGAATGCTTTGCGCAATAAATAACTTTCTTTCATTGAAAATTATATATATTTATTCTAATGAGTGACAGCAAATTCTAAACACTTCCAGTATGATGCAAAAACATAAATGAAAAATAATAGCCGTAATAATAATAATAATAATTAAAATTAATAATAATAATAATAATGATTAAAAAGTGCCCTTCGGTATGTACAATAAAATATATTTTTCCAAATTGCTTAAGATATTAACATTTTATTTCAATAAGTGATTCTGATAAATATGTTTAAACTAATAACGTCTTGTTATTGCGTAAAATTCTAATTGTTTATTTTGTCTGTAAATACAGCTGCATTGCTCTTAGCAGTTTTGGTGTAGTAGAGTTAAATCTCAATTTCACAGCCGAAGCAACTGTTGTGTGATATCAGAAACGGCTAATATTATTTGTAATGTAATGACGTAAATTTTTATTTGTAATTTCTGATACAAAGTGCGGTTTTTTTAAAAATTCTATTCAAAATACACGTATTCTAAGCAAAAAACCAATTAATATTTTTGCCTTCCTTTATTATGCTTAAAGGTAATCAATTGATATATTTAATTTGTAAAATATATATCGTATGATCCATTGATTGGCCAAAAATGTTGTCTCATATATACAGAAAGCTGTCCGATCGATATGGCAGTCACGGGTGTTTTCTCTATAACAAAGATTGGAATTCGAATTCAGCATAAGGCTTGGACATCGGACATATTATATTATCTATGCAGGGAACGGATACTTAAAATCTATCTTTCGGAAGGTACTTTCGGATGGTTGGAAATGAAAGAGGATCTCCCAGAACATTTTCGATGGAAACTAGGAAATAGGGAACTGGATAAATTTCTATTGTGACTACTGGTGCACAATATCGGTGATCAGCAACATATGTCCCCTTACTCTACTATTATACGTAGTTCTGCCTGCAATAAAAATTACTATATACGCAACAAATATGCCAGAATAACGTCTCTAAGAAAAATCGGAATTACTTCACTACAGTTGTTTCTAACTTAAAAATAAGTAAAGATGAAATGAAACATGAAAATTAAAATTTCGTCCAAAATTAACCTGACAAATTAAAAAAAAATTCGCTTGTGATACACGGTTAAAAAGAGAAGAGAATTTGGCGGTTACCACGTGCGTATAATTGATCTGTCAATTTGAGTACCTGATTTGTCTGATTTAATAAATATTGTTAAATTAAATATTCTGGCGTAACTTGAGCTGTTTCTTTAGAATATTGCAAATAGAGAAGTCGGCATTCTTTTTAAACTTTTAACTAAATTTGCAGTGAGATAATGCATTTTAACTCGAGCTAGTATACACAGAGCGACATGTACATTATTTTGACATACTAGGTTTGTTTCGAAAAGCAAAAAAAAAAACGTTTTTACTAACCTGGAAATGATTGTGTCTTGGGTTTGCAACACTGAAACTACAAAGCGCACCGTTACTGTCATAAAATAAAATGCTGTAGCAATGAATTATTGAATTTTGATAATGTTCCATATAAATTGTGGTAATATTCCCCAAATATGAATTTCTCTTACCAATCTACCGGGTATTTTTGTTTTATATATAAGAACATAAATAATGCTGCTGATTAGCTATGAAAAAGATGAAAAATACATTTTGTATGTTGGAAATTATTGCAGCTGCAGAAGGAAAGAATTTTTTTAAATGTCATCAGCTGATTACAATCTGAAATCGAGTATATGCTCCTTAGTTTTTATAAAGAAATTATCAATAGGTACCTCCTATTGTAAACTTATATCTTGTATTAAATATCAAATTATCTGTGTTGTGCAATTGTTTTAAATTGGAAGTTAAAAAGTAAGTTTTTGATTCGAAATAATTTGCAGAGAATTACTTAAAATTAATTTTTGAATTTTATTACTTAATAAGCATAAAAATGTAATTGTAAGATTATATGTGGTATTTATATATTAAAGTCTTCTTCATCGTCTAAAAAATAATAAATAATCATGGCCCATATTTCACTTGATGTACTGAAAATACGGGAAGCCCGAACAACAATCTTGCATTCTTGTTAAAGAATACATCCATCTATATCTATGATGGAACCTTTGTGCTTCTCCAATTCTGAACTATGGAAGAAATGAATCGTACTATCTTTTACGGAGGTGTGCAACTCCACAGCACGTTTCGACGAATGCTCAAGATAGGTTAAACATTCGCTTTCTACTCTGATGATGGATTGGATAAAACGAAAGCATTTCTTCTTCCAACAGATTCTCGATCTTATTCTATGGGATATATTTCTTTGAAAATCCTGTAAAAGTGCATTTTCAGTTAAAATACATAGAATCCCCTCTGCTTCGAAAAAAAAGGAAGAAAATAAAAAGGAAGCAATGCAAACACTGCGAACATTTTCCTGCGTTCTCAAATGCAGTCCGAGGCTGGAATCATTTCTCTGCGTCCATTCTATTTACAGACCACGTGTAACATTGCTACGCTTTTCAAAATCTGTGTTGTGCTATAAAAACATCACACTATATGGCATACATTTTATTATTATTACACACCGTATGGCGTACGTTAAAAAATACTATTATTTTCCATACAACCTGTATTTTTAAATTATATTCGGGTGATCATTCCGAAGAAATACTATATTTTATGGTACTTCAAAAAAGATTAGTTATAATGTATAGCAATTAAACAGAGGAAAATGTATATAAATAATTAGCTATATGATAGTTAGAATTCCCAATAATTTTAAATGACTTATCCATGAATAATAAATTACTGTTTCCTGTGTATTAAATTATACTTAAAATATCTCAGCATTAGTAATAAGTTGCTATTTTCCAGTAATAAATATCTGTATACAGGCACTGCGGCAAATGCTTGTATTTGCATGTAATATCAATAATCTGAATTTACACTGTAGATGAGGCTAATTGGAAGCAGGCGATGTGAAAACTGAGCAATGACCTCACCAGGGCTCGAACCACGGACCTCACGAATACGCGTTGCGCTTTCTGACCACTACAGCGCAAGGGAAGAAGGAAGAAATACCTTATATACTCCCCCTTTTAAAAGGCGACTGGGTATTAGGGGACCCAATCGTCAAATCTTGGTGGTGCAAAGTCATCATCCATCACCTTTTTTAGTTCAGGCGCCACTTGTAGGGTCATTAGGTTAATTAGAAGCAGGAGATGTGAAAAATAAGCAATGCCCTTGACGGGACTCGAACCACGGATCTTTGGAATACGCTCCGAACGTGCTGACTATTACACCACGAAGGCATGCGAAGAAGGCGGGAGATATACCTTACAGCATTACATATTTTTTATGATATTAAATCTAAGTTAATGTTTTGACAATATGATACAAGATGCAAATGAGTTGAGAATCCCAATGTTTTGATGATTATTGCGTTACCATGAAAGTAAAAGGAGTTAATTGTGGAAAATGTGGGAGATCATTAAAAAAAAGACAAATTAGTAGGAGGGAAGAGAAAATGAACAAACCCACATGCATATATATGTATATATATAAATATATATATACTCACACACAATCGTGAATGCATGTATAGTTTGCATATGTAACCTGCAGGAATTAGATAACATAAACATATTAAATATCAGCTTAACGAGTATTTAACTTAGAGTAAATGGTCGAGTCTTAGAGAAAGCAGTCCGTATTTGTGTAATACATAGGGAAAATAAAAAAGTTAGCTTAGTCCACCCACTTTAACACTTGATTATGTATTTCGATCTTTAGTCATTCTGTTACTACTTAGCCTGCTGTAAACTATGCTCAAAGGAATATTAATTAGAGATCAAAAAGAAATTTGCACAAAACTGGTAATAGTTTAAACACGCAGTACTAATTATTTCGTACATTAGCTATAAATTAAATTTATTTTATATTAATTTATGATAATCATGAAGATTATATTTCAGAGCTATTAAAATTGATTAAATTTATTTAACGGATTAAAGTAAGACCAATCTCAGGAAAAATTAAAATGATAACAGAAACCTCCAGAAAAATTATTTTAGTACAAACGAAAGATGTATAAGATGTACGATAATGCTGGCCGTTGAAACTGCTGCACCACAAATGAAAACAGTTAGCGGAATCATATTTATTTTACAAATATGTAATTATAGAATGATGAAATGATTAAAATTTCAAGTAATCTAGAGAGCAGAGAATAGCAAGGATTTGAACAGCTTTTGAATATAAGTGTAGGTCTGCTGCGGCTTCAATTCCGCATCAGAATTCATTTCGCGTACTGGCTGATGCGTGTTGTAATGCCAGTCTCTCTGTAACCTATTGATTGGACATTTTCAGTTGTTGAACGATCTGCAGAACGCATCTACCAAAGACGAAGCCAAATTCCAACGGTACGGAAACGTATAAAACATGCGTAATATGCGGTCTCAAACTGCCCTGTTGAGGAGGTGGGACAACGGGGCCTCAAAGCTATGACACAGCCATGGTATTAAAATTTCAGTAATGTGACTGTAGCTCGTTAAAGTATCAAATATGTGAACTAGAAATGAAGGAAATGTGTACCCAATGGTATTTAACATATTTAGTCCAGGTGCTAAGCTCATATGACAATGAACAATGCAAGTGTCCAGTGTTCATTTCCTCATGTGTTAACACACAGGAAAACAATCTTTATATTTTAGTGTCCTCTCAATCATGATAGCTAGAACTTGTTGCAAACGCGAATCAATTAAACACTTAGAAATTGAAGTACAGAACTGAACAGATATCAGACATTTTTACTTTCTTGCTCAACTATCTAATGCATAATCTGTGCAAAAGTTCTGAAATAGTTTGAAATATTCTAACTATACAAAGAATTATTAAAATAACAGTATTTTAAATAATAATTTTCTAAATGAAAAAATCTATTAAAAGTATGTAAAAAACGACTCCGCTGCTACATATAAGGAACTTTTACGAACTTAATGAACGACTGTGACGTTCAATATTAGTAAACATGATTTTACTTCCTGATATTCATAACCTGTCACGCATGATGTCAAAATATTAAAAAAAAACTGAAAACTTTAAGATTTTACATTACGCCTAAAGGAGAGTTTTTTAACGTTGTGTGTTACCTTTCTATCATGTTCTTCGTACCTAAACCATAAAATTCAAGAGCAATATCACAAAATAATTTTAAATTGGGCATATCTTTAGAATTTCCGATACACGGTCTCACGCGCTGGAGATAAAAATGTTTTTTCTGTACAACGTTGCCATGGCTTGCTTTGAAATCCCTGAGTTTGTTTATCAAAAATTCGTTAAAGTTTTACAAAATATGAAATCGATAATAAAACAAATTCCAAATTTCAAATTTCGGATTCCAGATGCCCATATTCGCAGCTGGATTACGCCATTCAAAATTCGGTGGCTCTATGTACCATTCTTATATCACAATGTGAGAAACATTGTGATACATTTCTTCGTTATTTAAGTGCTTTAAATGTAATACAGGGATACAATATTTGGTGGCAACTGTTTGAAAAGTAAACTGACATTTAATGTTTCCAACACAAAATGCCGAAACGAAAACCATAGCTCTTCAGGGACAAAGCCCTTTTGGACTAATAAAAATCATTCTTGTAAGAATATTCTTACACTGCTACTTGATATTCAAACAGAATACATTCCCATATTGAAAATTGATTTAAACCTGAAATTACATTTCCATATTGGAAATTGATTTAAATCTAAAATAACAACTTTGAAATATTACACTCCGCTTTGAAACTCGGAGTTCGAAGTGTAGGCGTACACAATCTTCTCAAAATTTCAAAATGCTAAACTACTCTTACACATATAGCATTCAGCACTTCAGAGGAATATCTGAACACACTTTGGCGCCAAATTGTCCACTTTCGGAGATATGATGAAACTAAATAATGCACAAGTTCAGGCAATCTCAGTCCGGCTGATAAGGTTTCCACATATATGAATAAAAATTGAGGGGGTATTTCTCTGCGTGAAGATGAACAGTTTGAAAGGAATCATTTCTAAGAATGCTTATGAATGATAGAAGGCATTCGATTCAGAAGGCTTAAGAGTAAATGAAGAGGTTAAATTGCGACATGACGAATGAATTCAAATATACACAAAAGAAATGTTTGAACATTTTATGGTTTACTTAAACTCACTTTATGAAAATTATTAATATAATAATAGAAATTTAAAGTAATTCTTAAAAAGAGATTCATATAAAAATTTGCACACAAATTACTATAACTCAGTGGGATAGTGAAGGAGAAGGAAATCAAGAATAAAAAGCAATGAATGGAAAATGAAGCGTTAAAATAAATTATGAAACAAAATATAGAGATGCATGCATTGAACTGCATTCTTAACAAGGAAAAATACCAAATTAGTTCTCGTATTTGTGATTAAGTTAAGATTCTGATGATAACAAATGTTATTTATGAATTGACATAACTTAACAACTAATAAACAAAAACGTTAATGGCAATTTAGTACAATTAGGATGAAACTTGATGTATTAAAGGTGAAAATAAACTAGAAGATTAAAGAGAACTAGCGAATTATGTCAAATAACACTAAGTTTATGTTGATTATGGGAAATAAAATTCTCTGATATCTGCGTTAACATGAGGAAAATAAAAAAAACCCTCTTCTAACCAACTCTTTCGTTGATCAGCGAGTATACTGCTAAGGAGGAAGTGTTACCAATAGGTCAGTTGTGGGCCAATAGAGTGAAAGAAGTTGTGAATGAAGTACAAGGACCATTCAATATAGACAATGCATACCTTGAATGGTTCTGAAAGATTTAGTAGGCGGTCAAGCGCAGGGGACTTCTTTAGGAAAAAACGCTTTGCAAAAACAGGAGATGTTACAACATTTTATACTGAAAACTATGATATACAGAAGCCCAACCGAACGTAGCTAATGCTTCATTTTTGATCTAATTTTAAACTTTGAATTGGAAGATTCCTGTTTCAGTTTGACTCTGGTACCATTTTATAAGTCTGCCAATAGAGTAACCTTCATTAAGTAATGACCCAACATGAAAGTGGAAGTAGTCTTAGGAAAGTTTTCTTCAGATTAAAAACTGATCTTCATAAAAGATTCAAGCATCTTTATGCAGAGACAAAACTTACAAATAGAGGTTTAGTTTTTTATTGTTATTGCTAAGACAAATTAGAATCTTATTACACGCTGTCTTATGAAACTTACTTTCTTCAAATTTAAAATTGATTTTCATAAATATGCGGACACGTTTATATCAAGGTACCTTTTAAAACGAAGAACAGTGACAGTTTTGCATGAAAGAGCCAGTATCTTTATGTTGAGGCAGCATGGAACTATTTTAATACATTTATTGTTTTCTTACATCAAAACAAATAACTATTTTTGAAACTATTGATTTAGTTCATAACTATTTTTGAAGGTTGTCATGTAGATTATCATTTCAATTTTCCTATTTCGTGAGCCTTAGTTGCATTTTCTGTTATGAAAGTTCATTTAGTTTCATACAAAATATTTAGTTTATAAACTGTTCAATAGTAGGACTACTACGATCTTGACTTTACCATTGTGTAAAAGCTTCAATCATAAGAAATGATTTCCACACGATTTTCCGCATGGAGACGATGTTTTCTAAATTAATGAGACAAACGCTTATCAACTCATGAATATATTTGGCACTAAACTGTATAACCGAACACTTTTTCATACTAAATACATTTGTATGCTCTTTCGATATTCTTTTCTACTTGATTTATTCACGAATATTCTTGCATACGAATATTATTTTGACTTGATTTACTTACCTTTTTTTATTTCGCATTCTATGGCCTATTGATTCAAGTATATGATTTAACTTCTGTGGCTTCGGATTAAAACACAGAATTTATAACCTATAACTGTGAGATAAGTTTTCTTTCTTTTTTAATTTTGTCTACAAATTTATGTTAAACGTTTTTACCCTTGTACTGCAAACATAATAAATTAAACTGCCCTTCCATTCTAGGTTCTATGTTAAAATGTCTGTGTTCTGTTTTTAATTGTAGAAGTAAAACTATGTATGAAACAAGAGATGGTTTATGAGAGAAAGTGATATTTCATGTTCACACCGATAAATAAAATAAATGTTTTCAGTTATATCATTGTTTTAACATCTGAATAACAAAAAGACTCACAATTAGAAAAAAATGCATTTAATTTCCAAATATATTTTTCCTTTCTGCTGATAAGAAGATGCAGATATTTGGAGAAAGTTATTTTTAAAAGAAACTGCCTGCTGTTAACAAATACCGCAATAAAAGTTTATTTCATTATTTAATTAAATTTATTATCTTAAGTTAAAATTATCATTTAATTTAGTTATAATCATTTTCTCCAAATCTTGCTTCTGCATCTATAAATCTAATCTCTAATCATAAAAATCTGTTTTGTATTTCTTGTTTCTTTCACTGCATAAAATGCAAAACGACAAATCTCTCTCTCAAATTTTACAGTATATGAATGATCTTCTTCGACTAAAGTCTAAGAATATATAGTAATTTAACGCTCATTTAGCTTATTCGTGACATTAATTTACCTATATCCCTGCAAGGCTGTTACAAACACAAACTAAAATTATAGTTTTTTTTGTTTTTAGAAGAAAATCTATTTCGTAAGCAGAAATGCCTATTTGAATTAAAGATTAAACAAAAAGCTGACATGCGAAATTGAAAACTGATAGTTCTTCAAGTAATATTTCAAGAAACAATTACATTTTGCAGCATCCTATCACTTCTGGGTTAATACTAACTTGACATTTCCATGAAAATAGCAATAATGTGGAAGAACCCATGCAGTGATGTATATTTCTCCGAACGCTTGTAATAAGCTAAAAAATTGGGCTTCTCCAAACAAAAGATTAAGCAAATTATAAGATGCTTTCACCCTTCTTATCGCGTGCCTTCATGGTGTAACTGAAAGCACGTCTGACTAATATCGTGAAAAGACTTCGGTTGACTAAAGTTAACGAAAAAATCTTTTTTGAATGGAAACAGATTGGCGAGTAGGGATTTTGAATGATGTATCGCTGTTGCTAGTTGTACCTCTATGTTCGAAACGTTTGCGAAAAGTCTTGACAAGGTATTTCTACTCTAAATGCAAACAATCATTAATTCAATTGAGTTATCTTAAAAGAAACGTCCATTGGACCACAAACATATCCTGGCACCCCTAAATGCGTTAGAAGAAGGCTTTTTATGAGAAATTTTATGAGAAAATTATTCTGTATCACTTGAATTCTGCTGACCTTAAAATTGGAAAATTTAGAAACACAACAACATTATATGTTAGGGATCCAGTGAATGATTCTCAATAAATTTCAGTTCATTTCATTGCAGGATCAAATTAATGGCATTTTTAATTATTGTTCTCTGTGTAAATTTCGGCATCTACGATTAGCAATCAACTGCATGATCAGAATAGTGACATAGTGGATAAGACCGAAGAACACTGATAATTTAAAGCAAAATCAACTTTTTGCAAAGCGGATGTAAGAGCGAGTTACTTATCTGCTTTTGTTTGACATAGTCATAAAAAAACTTGAAGTTGTAATTTTTATTTAGGAAATAAACATGATAGATAATTTTGCCCTTAAAAGTTTGTTTTGTAATATTCGCATCCAATGTATAGAAAATAAGATCATGAATCAATTAAAATAATTTTTTATGTATTTTTTCTAAATTATTTTCTCTGAAATGTAATAAAATGTCAGCAATCATATTGATTTTGCGTTTTTCGTATGTGCTTAAGACTAGTGTAATATATGCAGAATGTAGAGCGTTTTCCACATATGTGCAAAGTAAGCTAATACTACTAAAGTACTAAATAAAAACTAAGTCTCGTTAATGTTTTATGATGCACACTATTTCATATGTCAGTATAGCACTATTAAATAAAACTAAATTTAAAAGCTCAAAAATATATTTAACTTTACTAATGTATTTAAGAAATCTAATAGTACTTTAGCATAGTTATTTTAATTATTGTGTTGTTCATAAGCAAGCATTTAAATAATTTTTGTAGCCGCTGCCTGAAATTTTTTTTCAACTAATTTGGAATTAATTATTACACATTTCAAACTCTTTTTGCTATTTTATTGCCAAACCTGGGCCGTCTTCTAATAAAAATTTCGAGTTTCATGCGAAGTTCCATTAGCAAGATAATTCACTCATTAGTATGGCAAAAAAGTATTTTGGTAACTCATTAATAAAAAATATGGAAAGAAAGAAATGAAGGGAAAAAAAGAACAAGACGAAGAAAACCCTAGAATTATAATTAAGTTTCAGATAAAATTTCTTTGCTTTCCATTAATTCTTCCTTACGCATACATTGTATTCATACGCATGTCATGTCATAGAATAGTAATCCGATTAGTTTCTAAAACTCAAATCATGTATCTTCCTGAAATGTAGAATTCAAAAATATGTTAACTAATATACTCTCGTCTTCTAGTATAAATAATAAAAGTAAAATTTAAAGGTAAATAATTAAATACACAATAGGATAGAAAAAGTTCTACATGTCACTAGCAGTTTTAAACAGATACTTTAATACAATACCCCATTTTGTCTTAAATATTCCTTTTCATACGCTCATGGTAACGTTTCAAATTTGAATGACATGTTCCGGAAGTAGCTGTCAACTATTTATCCCAATTCTGGTTCTTCATTTTGTTCAGAATAAAGTTCCTGTCAAAAAATAATTCCAGACACTCTCTTTTTTTCTCAATTTGTTTTCCCTAAAGGACCAAAGATCTTAAGTCTGCAGTACGAGCTGCATTGTTCGCCCTTGATGTGACATTGTCATGGTTCAAAAAGTGTGACATGGAAATGATGTAATTTTAATATATTTTTGCTTATATCAGTGTCTAGTAGAATGACATTTTTCAATATTGACATAATGCTCTCTTGGTATTATTAAGGTGAGACAGTATAAGCTAAGAAAAGTACTGAGTGTGAAATGAGATAGGTATGCCTAACTCTGTTTCTGAGCATTTGTCATTTTGCAAAAAAAATTCAGATGCTATTTTTCTTTATAATTTATAGCCTGAGAGTTAAAACTGATAAAGCATCAATGCTTTTTTTCCACTTAGCTTGAGCAAAATACGCTGAAATGAGAGTCTAAGAGGCATATGAAAACATATGTGAACATGTTACAACATGTAATATGTAGAATGGTGGCATTGTATCATGAAATGTAAGTGTCATAGTATAAGACATTTATTGCAATACGAAGACAAGTAATACACGTATGCAGTACAAAGACATATTATCGGAGAGAAGAATAAACTAGCAGTAGTTTATTAAGAATAAAAACTAACGGTTTTAGTACGAGAAGATAACAGAACGATAGAAATTGTAGGCATGTTAATACTGTGTTATAGGTTCACAGCATGTATAACGTACAGTAGATATGTTATTGTAGTTTAAATGTAGCATAAGCATCAACCGTAATAAGTAACATATTTGTAAGCTAATAAGCTTGGATATAGTACAGCGGACCGTCGATTACTCGAAGTAATGATAACTGGTGATACATTGGATAACTGAAAAATATGACACTAGCTGGTCTCACAGTCCCGAGTACGTATATGGATATAGAATCTTCGTTAATAAATAATCAGAAGTAGAGTAGCTTAAGCTCCTTAACATTATTATTACTTTTTTCCTGTCCATTTACTGGCAATGAAACGATATAGTTGCATGAGGTTTCTCAATTTCTGATGTATAACGCCAAATACAGGGAAACTTTCTTTGAAACTTTCTCCTCAAATGTATCCCTTCCTATAGACAGATAGCACTGAATTGTTCCAATAATTTTATCATTTATATGGTTCAGAAATTTCATTATTTACATAGTTCCTTTTCTAACCTTTCTAAAATTAATGCTATAAAAGTTTTCAAAACTACTATTTTATAGTTATTTTTTGCGTTACATCATTCATTTTACACTGAACATATGCATTTAAGTTGTAGGGTTCAACTCTTTAAATCTTACGTTCTTACTTAGAACCCCACGAACACTTTACAAACGAATAATTGCTTAAGTGTGAACAGAACAGGTGAGACTTTAGAAGGGTTTAAAATCCTTTATTGTCCAGTATATTTACACTCAGTTCCGGCTTGGAACTTTACAATAAAGCCACCACTCGGGCTTGAACTTAAATACTAATAATTTGAAGTAAAACTAGCTTAACTAAAGCTCTTAAATAATATAGCCGAAGCTCTCACAATCTAACTAGTTGACCCCTTAGTATTAATTGAATCGGCGAAGCCTAGCAAGAGCCTAGATATAGTCGAGCGTAGTAACAACTAAAAGAGATGTGGCTAGAAAGCAAACGTGCTAGTCAGGAAATCAGACTCTCTCTCTGTTGAAGTCGGTTAAGTCACAACTTAAATAGTACTCATTCTCATTTGCATTATCTGCGATTCTGAATTCACATTCTGGCAGGAAATTGTAAGCTGAAATTAGAATAAGATAGGAAAGATACAAAACTTAAAATAACTGTTAGAAAACGCATCATAAACCTTACAAAGTCATTCTTGTGTAATCTCCAATTCTGATTTCTACAATAAGTGAGAACTTTTCCAAAGATTTTATACATTACAATAGGCACTTCGATTAACACTTTGCATCAAAGATCAATTTGGTTTCATTTTCAGTCTCCAATATACTATACTATCTGTAGTAAATCTATTTAATTATCTTATACCCGCTCTTAATTTATCGAAACGTTAGACTCGAAGAACGAACGTCGAAACGTTAAAAGTAAAGGACGGGAATTTCTGTGAAAACTATACAAAAGGTATGCTATTCCCGTTAAAGTAACAATATTTTAGAGCACTAAGTTTCCAAAATGTATGTTTTTGTGCAATGCACTATTTCAAATTTTGGGACACCTACAGAAGCCCGGAGAATGGAGTTTGTTCGTAGATTCCTTTCAAAATAAACTTAAAGACAGTTGTACTAAAGATAAAGTATTTCAAAAGGAAATAACTATCAGGATCCGCTTTCTTACGTTGTATAGATGAAAGATTCATATGAAAATAAGATATGCTTACTAAGCAGCGTGAATAATGGGAAACACACATAGCGTGCCTAATAAGATCTGAAGGTAATAACTCTGCATTTTGCAATACAACTAAAACACATAAAATATAGTTAGAAATTTTGTGTGTAAATAGATGATTTTAGTGCAATTATATGTGAAATTGTTGTATTTTTCTCTGTCATGGAACTCGATAAAAATTTTATAAGAAATATATATATATATTATACTGGCAAAGTAAGACTACAGGAGCAAGTCCATTTGATAGCTGATAATGATAAGCCAAGCTGATAATGGTTTCGGCGGCTTACTTTATCGCCAAATTTGGTGATAAATCGCCAGAAGTCGCCACACATGGCGACATTTTGTTCCGGTCCCTGTATTATCATAATATGTATTAAAATCGAATAAATGTAACTGACCACTATGTTAGTTGTAACCGTAATTCCACCCTTGTATTCCTTTCCAGTAATTTTAAGAGGCAGAAATTACTGGACATATCTCGGAGCCCGGTTAAGAACTATATAAGACTGAAGAGAGAGCATTTGCTATCAATTGCTTAGTTACTGTTGTTGCGAGTTGTTAGTTCAGCGTAAACTGAAGTGTCTTCGAGTTGGCCTTCTCTTTAGATGCAATTTACGTTGCGTTGTGTTTAACGTTCTTAGTAGTTTGAAGTGTAACTACTTATTGTACTCTGTGATACTGTGAACATATGTAACAGTACTTCTGCTGAAAATTCCGAAACTTTGAAGTGTTTATTTCAACAAAATAATTTTTATTAACATATCATCGGACCTGTGCGCATTCAATCCGTTACGAATCCGTAGGCACGTAGCAATACTTTTGCCTCTGGAAAGTTGCTATCACACAGGAAAACAAATTTCTGCAGCACTCCATCGAACAAACAACTCAGCGGAATCTTTGCTTTCAGGAATTTTAAATTATTATGTCATTAGCTCTTGAGATCCTTCCTTCTTTTCCATGGTTTGACTTATGTGAAATATAGCGTTAATATTTCAGTATCGATGTAAAAAAAATGTGGGTAGAAATTTATGATTCATTTGGGACAACGCGTTTCTAGGAAAAACTGCCTATTGCGTGTGGCTACGCTAGAATGATAAGTAGAGTAATAAGTAAAAAGCGAGAAACTACTAAAATAGTCAAATATTCTAGTGATATAATTAAGATTATTTGGCCTAAGATAGAACTATTCATTTCAGGGAGAAACTAACATGCGTTTTTTAAATTCTCAGAGTGTTCTCATCATTGAAATTATCTTTTGAGTCTAATGGTTATCTCTTGAGTTCATAACACGTTAAATGAGAAGCGTTGGGAACATAATGAATAATGAAGTAAAAAAAATTGTTTGCTTTAACACAGTGTTTCCTAAAACTTTCGAAGCCAAAACTAAGAGAGGTGATTTTTTTTAGTCTTAGTTAGAGAACTGATGAGTGATCCTGAATCTGACAGTTGATCAATCTAGTGGGAGTGTGGAATTCTTTTAAAAAAAAGTAATTAACATCTTAAGTAAGCAAACTTCAAGATATTACGGAGAACCAATCATTAAGCGTCTTGACAAAACTGTAAAGCAGTAGGTTTTGTTTTTAAAGACTTATTTTCAGGATTCTTTTTTTTCCCAAGATATTAAAAGTGATAAACATAAAAACATTTCTACTAGAATATATGCACAATGTATCCCTAAATACCAGTTGATTATTGTTGCTCTTTAAAATGGATACCTGAAAACTAAAGTATAAATTCAGTCAATGAGGTTTTTATAGGGAAAACGTCTGTGGGTATTTGATATTAGGAAATTTATTATTATTATCTTTAATGGTTTATACACAACGACAATAGTTTCGTAAATATTAAAAGCGTGACTTTCCAAAACAACTGCGCAGCTGATCTGGTAAACGGATGTAGCAACAACGCAAAAAATACTGTAAAGATTATAAAGTATATTTTAATTTTATAATAGTTACTTTTAAGTAAATGCATCTCTCCTGTCTTACCTAACTTCAACTCTCTTTCAGAATGAGCTTTTTGAATCACCTTAAATGCAAATGAGATGGAGAATATTAGTTAAGTCAAGTTCAACTGACTTCGACAGAGAGAGTTAGGATTCCTGAGTAGTGCGCGTTTGCTTTTGGGCTGCCTCTCTCTAAATTTTAACTACACTCGGCCGTATTACGTGCCTTTCGATAATTCGCTGCCTAATTTAATATTACCGGCCAACTAGTCTAGAATTAGCTTCGGTTAAATCTCTTTAGTTAGACATTAATTAATTCTATTATATTTTAAGCCCAAGTGGAGACTTTGTTGTACGTCCAAAGAAAGGGGCCGTCTGTTAATCTTATTTTGAGCAAATAAAGGGTAATTAACCTTTCGTGAGTTTACGTTTCTGTTCTTTGACATAAGCTATTATTCACTTAACAGATCACTAGGTTACTCGTCATTTAATTTGACAGAATAAAAGTGAGGAACCTTACAAGTTTATTATTAGAAGTCTCTAAAAATTATTTTAAATGTCACTGTTTAGTATTATTTATCAATAAGTTTTCTAAATTGATTTTACTGCTATCTAAGTGAAAAGGAATTGTGAAAATAAATTAAAACTAAGAAAAGAAGTGTTAAATATTTATTTCTCTCATCTTTTCTTTGTCTCCTCTTATGACGTAAAACATCTGCAGTTTCTTGTATTTACTTAATCCCAAAACGAAAACAAACTTTAGAAAAGAAACGAATAAAGGTATATAACGTTTAAAATAACAGTGGATTCTGAGTAAAACAAGTCGAAAAAGGACGTGACGCACAAAACGAGAACCATATGTTAACTACACATAAACAGATTTCACGGTCATTCATATGATGAATCTTTTGCGAAAACTATAGCACAGCTTATTTTTATACTTAAGGATATTTGTAGTACTGAGACGTTTCAAGCTGTTTTGAAATTTTTAGTACCTAAGTGTAAACAATCTCCGCTAGAGGGAAAAAGTTAATTAAATGTGGCTAAAGTTTCACTTACAAGCTATGTCATGGAACTCATTTAATTATTATTGTATAGTGACATAAATTCGTGAAGTACGTTTTGGTACTATGAAAGGTAACATTTAAGACTTCACAGCTGGCAAACATGCAGAATGTTCTGTAAGGTAAGCATCAGAGAACCATGGGATTTCACTGCAGTGCGATGGTATTACCTTGATCAGTATTTTCACGACTTTTGATAAATCACAGACAGAGCTTTAAATATTTCCACGGAGTTCATAATTTGACTCCACTGTAGAATTTCATTTGCTGAACTAACATTCCAGATATCACGTTTTCCCCGGATAATCTATGGTCAAGCTTAATTTTGTAATAAAAAAAGCAATTTCGCTTTTTAACACAGATGATGTTTTTAAGTAATATTATTTTTGAATGAATTGTAAGTAAAACAGTATTCAGTATTTCCATTTTAATCCTATACATCGATAATTACCTGACCCCTCGAAGGGAAAAAGCTCTTATGGCAGAACTTATTGAAGCAGTAATTGGCAACATTACTTCCTCTGTTCCAACAGTAATTATTTCTCATCCGATTATTTTTTACACAAATACCCACGATAAATAATATTTGGTGTCATCCACTGAAAATAATAGGTATTTAGATATTATATAATTACTTCATCCCTCCAAGATGTAAATTTTTTATGACAAAAGTTAGAAAAGCAGTAATTGACAACGTTTCGTCTTTCTTTCCATCAGAAATGATTTCTCAGCCCATTAATTTTGTGAAGCAATAAATAACTACGATAAAGACTTTATATATTGAGAAACAGTAGGCACGTAGAAGCATCTTCAACACAAAATTTAAACTTATATTAATTTTTGTATAAAAATATACACTAATCAAATATATTTGATATAATTCTTTCTACGATATATATCCAAGGGTAATCTCCAAGACAGAAGATTTACAGCTGTCGATTTTTGTATGCAACTGTACTACGATTAAATACGCTCATTAAAAAATTGGATATTGTTTGACTTACCAATGTAGCATAAGTTTGTTTCCATCTTCATTAAGCATGTGGAATATTACTTTGGAACTCAAGTCACGATCTTTGCTTCCGTAATCTTAAAAGCAATTTAATTTATTTACAAATATACATAAAACACAACATTTTTCGTCAAATACATATTGCTTAGCTCTTAAAACATAAGCTGTCAGTGAGTTTCAATCAAATTCATAGTGTCTGATAGATTTAAGAGAAATGTCAACGAGATTTCTTCGCTGACAAATTACGCCTTTACCATATATCTACTTATTTAAACTTATTAAAGTATGAACAATACAATACACATGCGACGCATTTAACAGCATTTGATGCATATGTTTGTTACCTTTGTCATCAGAGAGTTTTTTTGTCATCGAATGTGTGTTATTAGACAGGATCGACTGAATTTGTGTTTTGAACACATTGAAGGGACTAATTCAGTAAATATTCTATAAAATTCACCTCTTGGTGAGACCTAAATTTAATATTTCTAGAACGTTTGGACTATATACATTTTACCAAGCTGGTCTTTGCTCTGAATTTTATGTTTCAGTTTGAGTTACCAAACTAACAGCCTAAGTCAAACAGTCCTTAAATCCATAAAATGATTCTCTGAGGAGATCCTTCCTTACTTACTGAATTTTGATACCTGTATATGAATAGTATAAAAATATGAAACTGCAGAAATTTAATATATAGTTAAATCCATGAAAAAGTTTAAAAAATGTCTCAAATTATAATTCTCACAAAAATGTTTTTTAACTTTATTTGTTACCATGTACGTTTTTATTGAGAAATAAATCTTATTAGAACATTTATTTTTCAAAATTATGCACAATAGATTTTTGATTCTACCACAGTGCCAAACATCCTTGTCTTCTATTTCAGATGCATTTGGAATCTCTTTCATACTGCATTTATTTTTATCATAATCAAAAATAATATAACATTTTATTTTCAACATACTGAAATAATAAAAATTTCTTTTCCAGTTCTATTTAAATAAATATTTCTGAAAATATTGAGAGATATAAAATAAACATTTTAAGCTGAAATAGGTATATGAATTGGAAATATTTCTGTGCAACAGAAATCCAGTTATTCCTAACTGGAACCATGGTCCATCCGAATATTTGAGAAGTCTAGGTAAATAGACTGTCCTTTATTCTGTAATTTATATCCATATTTATTGTTGTGTAGCTAGGAAAAGGGTATTTCTTTGTTGGTCATACTTTGCTTAAAATAAGTAACATTTTCTTATTTAAATTATACATGCTTTACTCACAGGAAAAAAAATAACATATCAAATAAATATAGACAAAACATTAGCTTATAATGTATTTTCTACCTCCTTTCTGCATGTCTTCGTGGTGTAACTGTTACACACTCGGCGCGTATTCGAGGTTCGAGTCCAGGCACTACTCATTTTTCATTTCTCCAGCTTCAAAATAGCATAATGACTCTACAAGATTCGGGGCAAATTTAATTATTACATTCTTTAAATTGTTAAATGAGCAAGGATTTCCTGTTTCAAATAAGCAGACTAAGTTAATTATTACATAACATAAGTCTGAAATATGAACTTATCAGCCAAACTCAAATGCGTCTGTTTGCAGTGTTCTGATTTAATTTAAGAGCTTCTAAAAAACATGCGTTTTAGTGTATTAGCTTTTTCTATTATTTGAACGACAGAAATTTTTAAAATTTGTTAATAAATTAACGAAAAGCTTAATTTTGCTTGATTTGAAAAACAAAAGATCTTCAGACTGCGATTCCGAATTGATTCTAGATATCTGACATTGCAATTCTAGCTATCTAAATTTTGTATAACCAGAGTTCTACTGTTACTCGTATCTATTCACATATTTTATTACCAAATATTTTAATATTTGTATGCGTTACATTTATTTCGAAAATGGTCTAAGCTAATTGTTCTAATATGGTTTCGACATAACTAAAATAATGCAGAATGTTTGCTGTAGGTACATCTAGACTAAAAACTGCAAAAATTTCATCCAGTTTCATTTAAATAATAAATGCTTTAAGGATGCTAATAATAAAGAATATTGTTACGGATTTTGCATTTAGTTCACTTTTTTTAGTAGAATTATAATTGTTTTACTTCCCCGTGTAATGCAGCGCGTGACGAGTTTTAAAAGAAAGCTACTGCGAAAAAGTAAAACTACAGGAGCAAGCGCATTTAATAAATAGATATCTCATAATTTTACTCTTTTGCTTTCCAATTTACGTAGTGCTGTTACTGATTGTAGCGAATTCGTGGTGAGATCGGAATAGCTTTCTCTGTGTTTTGAATTTGAGTTCTATTTAACATTTTAGTAGTTTAAAATATAACTATTATGAGATATTGCGATATTGTACGAATATCTCTGAGGAAATTTCAGCATTTTGTCTTATTTCTTGGGATAAGAATAAATATTATTACATTTTTTCCGATTTGGGCATTCAATCCAATACGAACCCGTACGAACGCAATAATATAAATCAAAACTCCGCTGAAAGAGAGTATGTTGTAACGTTCAAGGCAAAAATAACAGCTTTTGTGAAATATTGATGGTGTGTTAAATTTAAAAGAACATAATTCATAAAAAAAGATATATTGTTACGGATTTTGTATTTATTTAGCTATTTATTTAGAACTGTAATTGAAATTGCTTCATTTTCCCATGAAGCGCAGACGATTTTATAACGGAAAGCTACGTCAGAAAAGTAAAAATAAAAGAGAACGTGCATTTAATATTTAATAATTGAATATCTCGTAATTAGTGTTGCCATCCACAAATATCGAGAAAATCGAGGTTTTACCAGAAATTTTAGTAAATAATTAAAAAGCTTATAAAAGCCGAATTGAAACACCTCATCTCAGTCAAAATTAAAAAGGAATTTAATTACAGTTCTAAATAAATGTGCGGATCACTTTGAAAATTCGTGACTCAGTTGTGTTTACTTGCTTATTCGAAACACAATCTTTTGATTTATTGGTGTATCGTTTTGAGAAATTGTGTGAACCACCTGGTGTAAAATTGATAATTTGTTTTTCGGAAATCTTTGGAACACTCAAAGGTGGGGTAAGTAATAATATTTAATTTAGAGAATTTGGTTGATAATAGTTTTACTTAAGTTTCGAAGAAATTAAGTGAAATTCCATTACCTACTGATCCGTCTGTCCGACTGCCATTGAGCAGGTCGGATTCCGGGCCGTAGGTTTTTCTGCGAATTACTTGGGCGCTGGATTTTTGTTTTCTTTGCGATGGAGAAGCTTACTGAGGCAGTTTCTGCGCAAATTACTGAACTTGAACAGATCAAAGAACAAAATGGATTTACTGACACTGAGGAGAAATTATTCAAATTTCTACTTAACATTCATGATATGATTAAAGCCTTGAGCATTGATTTTTCACATGCTAATTTTCGTGTTAATGAAACTGCTGTTTCAGATACCAGAAACTCAGATAATTTATCTTTCAGTGAAAATGCACGGGCTCGTAGCCCAATTACATTAAATAATGATCATGCTCCTGAAACTCCATTGGATCAAGACACTAGTTCAGACGAGGTGTTTAGGACTAAACGTCGAGGAGATCAAACAGTGCGCACTCGCACAACTAAGAATGCACTTAAAAAAGTCAAGTTATCAACTCATGTGGAACTAAATTCGAATCAATCTCAGAATATTACTTCTGAAGATAAAAATATTCATAACACAACCACTGATGTACATAAAATGAATAACA
>KK120646.1:0-13521 GCA_000611955.2 Stegodyphus mimosarum
TGTGTGTAAAAAGGTTTCCCAACGACCCACACTTTTTACTGCTTTTAGTTTCATAATGAAATTATTTAAACCACTCAGTGATGATCCAAAAGCCTCATCATTTTGATTAATTAGCTCATGAATTATGTTCAGTTTTTCTCTCCTTAATAAAGTCAAGCCTTCCTGTTGGACTGGTATGTCATTCTCACAACTCATGCTATTAGTTTCATGTTCTGCGAGTACCTCGTTTAAAGATGAGTTGGGTACAATTATTTCTTGTTCCTCTGAGAGGAAAGAACTATAGAATTCTATTCCTGGGACAGCATCACCCAAAGCCAGTTTTGCAATTTTGTACCTGTCAGTTACAGATAAAGGTGGAAAATTTCTTGAAGCTTTTTCGAAAAATCTGTAAACTGCACACTGATGCTTGCAGAAACTACCAAACATCCCTGATGGACATGAGCATACTCCAATCTGTAAATTTACCATGTACTCTCCATTTTGCTCACCAGGCACAATATATTCGTAATCTCCTTTCATTTTGACATCTCCTTCTTGGAGATACTGGGTTTTTTTCCACATGGATTCAAACAGATACCTTGCAGATGGCATTCTATTATTGGCAAATTTACGTAATCTGTGGCAGTAGTAGTTTTCTAGCACTGTGCAAATGAAATTAACCAGAGTGATAACATTATAAGCTTTAACTCTGGTTAGCACAATATCCTTAAAAATCCTGACTGCAACTTCAGAAAAATTATTTGTGTGATGACCGCGACACTTTTCATCTCTCCATGCCAGGCACCATTGCTCCCGTATCTGCCAGTAATCTAGTAGATATTTCTGCCAGTTTTCAAATAAACTGGAAGCTGCATAAAATTTCTGAAATTCATCTGCAGCTTCTTGCTTTGTTCTGGCATACATTATGCGTTGAAAGCTTCTCATTAAAAATGGCCGCTGTTCTTTGGGAATGTTATGACTTGACTCCCACAACCATCTCCAGACTGCTTGAGCAACATGAAAAATGCATAATAAATTTTGGCTTTTTGGCCATACATATCTGATTGCATTTATCTCTGCTTGTGATTGGTCAGTCAGAAAAATAGCTGGGTAAGTATTCCCACTAAAACCATCTGGTACAGCTTCTTGAAGCAATTTGAAAGCTTCAATATATGCCTGCATAGTTTGTCCTTTTGTTATTAAAATACCTAATGGCACTGCTCCAGCGGCACAGGCAGTTAGCATAAATGTTATGGCATGATTCTCAGCATCACATGCACTTGTAGTGTCAACAAAAGCAATTTCTTTTGAGGACTCTAATTCATGTGCTCTTCTCATCAGCGGTGTTACAACAGCAACAGCAAATGGATCTTCGCTAAACATTATAGTAATACCACGTTGCTGGTACGCTGCTTGCTTCTCTTTCAGTTTCTAGAATATAAATTTAGATTTTTTAAGTATTTGTACGATATGCTTTATTTTCTGCATATTTAAAAAACATCAAGCTATAATTTTATGTAATAATCTAAAATCACCATAATATGAGAAAATAGGAACTATAGATAATTTATTAAAAACTTTTCCACAAAGAATTAGTCCAAAATTTCATCTACATTGAATGAATATAGTGGTACAGGAAGTAACTTACTTCAATCAGACCAGCTCCACTGCGTGCACCAAACTGTACATTTAGCCACATATCATGCCAATATCGAATACACCTTTCCGTAGGATTTTTTCTGCCACTTGCTAGTATTTCTTCCACACATTCGTTTTCTAACTCAATTAGTTGTGAATGATATCTTGCAGCTTCTGCAATACCCATTCCACTACAAAAATAATCAAAAAATTGGTCCTTCAGAGCAGGATCAGCAGACAAAAATCGTAATGTATCTGCAGCATTCAGATTGTGGCTATGCTTACAAAAGATTTCAATTCTTCCTTGTAGGCCATTCTAAAAAGAGAAATGTAATTACATGTAAAATTTTTACATGTAATTAAAATCTGAATATGCTAATTATTTATTTGCCCTCTTATGTAATTTTAATAAATTAGTCACTATTTATTTTGCATCATCAATAATCTTCAGATTAATATTAAATTTAGTTTCAGTGTGAATTTCTTTTGTTTTCCTTCTTATTTTTGAATTGACATTATATAAAGCAACATAAAAAATAAAACTATTAAAAAATATATTAAAAGCAAGCAAGTGAAATACACAGATGTGAACATCTATCTGTCAGTTCAGTTTTATATATATTCTGTACTACAGTAATACCCCAAAGTTAATTAATAGGTGGGTATTAATAGGTGGTAATGAAAAGTACAAATGAAAAGTACAACTTTACATACAGGATCTGTCAGAAAAATACATACACACTTTAACAGATGTTGGTTTCAAAACTGAATTTTCTTTATAATATGTAGTATTGTATTTCCTTAACACATGTTAGTACTCTCATGACTACAATATGTGACATATGACAGTGAACCAAAGTGAATTTGGAGGACTTTGAAGGATGTAGTGTAGCACAGGAAATCAGTTGTGGTAGAGGTCAGGAAATTATGGCAAAATGTACAGCAGTCCCCTCAGACACATCGACTAACATTAGTAACTGCTAAGTGTATGCTATGTGGTCTAGCTGCTAATGGCTTCTGCTGTAACACTTTGAGCACCTAAGTGACTGAACAGGTAAATAATCAGGAAGATTGTATAAAATGATTTGATTAACTTAAATTCTGTGGTAAAGCTCAAGAATTTTCCTTCATTAGTTAAAGTGTGTGCATATTCTGATGGACCATTTATAAATAAATATGAAATTTAGTTTAAAAAGACCGAGGGCCAGATTAAAAGCAGCCGAACGGTAAAGACACTGATCACTACTAGTTTGGTCCAGGGTTCAAATCCCGGCAGACGGGCTGTCTGCATGGGCACTTTCATGATTTTCCTCATGTGTAATGTGTATACAAGTCATTCTCCCTTTGAAAGTGCCCCCAAGAAGGCATCCCTACTGTTAAGCTGGTAGCACTTGAATGCCTTGCCATAATGAAATAAACCAAACCAAAGGACAAAAAAAAATTTTTTTAGTACAAGGGTATGTAATAAAAAAATTAGTTTTCATTTATATCAATATAAAATAGGGTACTTATGTATTATCCCATTGATGTTTGTCGAAATTTTGGAAATGCGGACAACTGCCAGTAGTTGCTGTGGAATTCTAAAGCACACAGTGATCCATAATTGGCAGTAAATCATACTATTTGGCCAGTCAATGGAATAATAGGTAAGAACATAAAACTGTATTAAAATTAATACAGTACATTTATAAGAATGCCAACGACCTTGTATTTAGTATGCATTTCTAATTAGAATCTATGTTCTCCAAATCTTATAACCTTTTTCATTTGAGCAAAGATCTTTTGTGAAGGCTATTATGCATTTTTCTGATGGATTTGAAACTCTTAACTTAAGGTTGCCTTAAATCAGGGTGTTACAGTAATGAATATTCCATAATTGTGCGAAGAAAACATTTACTTAATTTCTTGTATGTCTGACATTTTTCAGTATTATATTCAAATATAGGACATGGCAATGTAAAAACAAGACTTTTCCAGAAGAACTTTTTTTACTCCTGTAAAAGACAAGATTGTTTGAGTGTTCTTGAAGCTGGCTGAGTCTTAATAACAATTTATGACAAATTAATGTAATTTTTTGATTGATTTTAATTATTATAGTTTTTATTTGTTAGTTGGCTGTGGATGAGGGAAACTTGGTATTAAATAACACTACTTTTATGCTTAGATAAGCAACTTAAATTTGTGTATTATCTATGTGTACATGTAACTTACTTTGACAAATTTATCCTTGCATCTTGCATATCTTGTGTCTTTCTTAATCATAATTTTCACGAAAGCTCTGCAATCTGCATTTTTTGAGACACTGTATCTGCTCATTTTTCTTCCAACTTTCCTATGAGAACTATGATGGCAAACAAATTGCTTTCTGAAAATATTGGGATTATCAATATAGGTATCTTCATTTTCGGCAATTCAAGGTGATGATAATTGTTATTTAAAGAAAAAATAGATTTTATAATAATTTGTTGAAGATAAAATATCAGATATAATTATTAAAAATTATTATTGACAAGTCTTAAATATGTTATACATTATAATTAATTAATGATAATTTCGTTAAGGAAATGAATAAATAAAATTATGTACTTACGAACAAATGAGACGTTCACAGTTTGGATTTGAAGTTCTCGTATTCCATTGAGTATTTGTTTTCTGAGCAAATTCTTGTATCCATTTGTTGATATCTTCCATATTTTTCAAATTACTTCTTATTGTAACAGTGTCATCTAATGATTTCTCTATCTCATTTTCAAATGATTCAGGAAGTTCAGTGGCGGTAATTTTCAAAATAGAGGTCATACTGCAAACTAAAAATAAACACAGCAAAAAATGTCTTTAAATCAAATTTCAGGCCTTGTGACATCATCATTGTAGGCGGAGTTAATGGCGGAGTTATCCGAATTGTCATTGGCCAAATTCAAGACGTTGCCCTAGCAGTGTACATTTTGCTTATATGCTAGCCGGACCTATACGCAAACTGAAGCCCCACAGTCGGCTTTCCCGAAAGCAGGAACTCCCGAGAGCTTATCCCCAAGCCGCCGACACAAGGTCGGGAGACCAGCCGATTGACACTCGTGAGGACAACGAAGTGCCGCCCGTCTAGCTGAAGCAGAGGCCAAAGCAGTGTGTTGGGGACAGTACCTCGCCCCTCAACTACCAGGACCCTCCTTTCCAACGACACGGGTCGCTGCGCACGGCAAACGCGCAGGCGGTTTTCTCGCCACATGCAAACTAGAGACAAGGATTGTTCCAGTTGCTAATAACGAGCCCCAACCTCCGAAGAGGAAAACCACGAGGGAGAAAAGAAAGAGAGAAGTTACAGTTCAGAGGAGAGGAGACGGAAAAGAGGACAGATCACTGGGGCTCCAGGATCGTGACACCCGTCTCACCAAGAAGATGATCCCCTGAAGAGCTAGGGTACCTCGGGATCGCCACACCCGTACTCACAAAAGTGAGCCCCTGAGGGGCTTTTCTTTTAGGTAAGTATGCAGTGATCTGTTCTCATTTAAAAGAACAATGGAGAATTGCTGCAAATTAGATTTGTGCAACATATCGCTATTGAAGAAAAGCATTTCCTTGTTGTTCCATTTAGAAAATTTTCAGCAATACTGTGTGTTTTTGTAGTCCATTGGGTGCAAATTACAAACGTCACATTTTAAAACTATGTTTAAGGTAAAAAAATCACAATTTTTTTAATAAAAACTGTTGGG
Source organism: Stegodyphus mimosarum (assembly GCA_000611955.2). Taxonomy (NCBI): domain Eukaryota; kingdom Metazoa; phylum Arthropoda; class Arachnida; order Araneae; family Eresidae; genus Stegodyphus; species Stegodyphus mimosarum. Next base: position 5,328 of record KK120646.1, read on the forward strand.
CTTTGGAATACAACAAAAAGGAATGCACATAAAATGGCAGAGTTGCCTGATTGAAGGATTGTTATAAGCATGGTAGCTGGAAGAATGGTTATGTACATGGTTGCCAAAAATTGGCAAATTGAAAATATGGCAACTTGTATTAAGGAGGCTGCATTAACATATAACTACCACAAAAAAAAAAAAAAAAAAAACTTACATACTAAAGAAATTTCTCTTTCTTTCGAAGACACTACAAGCTGCATACTAGCATCAGCTGAAAATTAATGCTTAATGTTGAAGTTAATGTTGAAGTATTTTTTTGATATATTAACTTATTTATATATTTTCTTGATATAACAACTTTGTATATTATCTTGATATAATATTATATATTATCTTGATATAATATTATATATTTTCTTGATATAAAATATATGTTTCCTGATATAATATTATATATTTTCTTGATATAAAATATATGTTTCCTGATATAATATTATATATTTTCTTGATATAATAATTTGAACACATAAGCTTGCAAAAATCTAAATTCTAAGTATTCTCAACATTAAAAAGGAAGTTCCAAAATCTAATGAGGACGAGAGGAATACTTAAATCCCACAGCAATAAAGATACCACAAAAGAATATATTTCATGTTTTGTACTTTTTTAGAATGTCATGAAAAGTGGATTACAGTGCAAAATGATATATCCATTCAAATGAAAATATTCAACATTTCAAGTGGGTTTTCTTCTGCAAAGCATCCAGTAAATGTAAAAGCTGCCAACAATAGCGATAATACTTCAAACATGGCAACCCGTCAGATTCAACAGATTCACTTGTTCCAAGGTTGGAACCATTGCTCTTACGTTGATTTTTGTTCGAATTACCACCCTCGTTGTTTGCATTTGCAGATTTAAATTTCTCTTCACACATTTACTACAATTTTTTCAGATTTTTCCCTTATTATTTTTTTTTATTTATTTATTTTTTAACAATGAATAGATAGAAACATTTTCATATCATCAATGAAGTTTTCGCGGAGACAGATGCTGGTTCGCGGAAGAAAACATGGGAAGAGGGGCTGAATGATAATCAGAAACATGGCTGTTAACGTAGCTTTAAGCAAACCATGAGGATTCCAACCCTTAAAATATTTTGATTTCGTGGGCTGCAAAAATATTAATTTTAAATAATTAATTGAATAATGTTTTTATTTTTATTGTCGATTATTGTAATCTAAAATAATGAGAATAAATCAATATTAATGGCATAAAATTTTAATGAGATAATAAATTCTTAATGATTTTCTAACAATAACGTTTGAGAGGATGGCAAGTGCGACACACAATAGATGATTAAATTGAATAAAAAATATTATTGATTCTCTAGGATGACAGAATAGTTTTAAGAATCCCTAGGGTCATCAAAATTAGCAAATCACTACTAATCTAAGTTCTATCTAAGTAAAGAATCTAAGTTCAAAGAACTCTTGAAAAATAATGAAATGTATTATGTTTTAATATTATTAACAATGCAACTGAAGCAAATTTGAGTACTATTGAAGATTATTGGTATTATCAAATACATTATGAAAAAGACAAGCAGTTGTTTTAACATAAAATGCTTTGAGCTGTTTGAGCAGGGCTCTAATCGAAATAAGACTGTCATGAAATGGTTGTTCGGAATCAGACAGTTCTTGCTGTTTGAAACTGATTTCACTACTTTTAAAACGATGTAAATATATAGTTTTGACTTTTGGGAAATCTACTTGTGGCCTTCACCGACATAAAGTTTGGCCACCCATGATCTATTATATTTTTGTCTATTGTATTTCTATCTATTATATACATAACAGCACAAATTATCAGATATAATTTTGAGAATATCAACAAGTAAAGCACTTAAAAATTCAAAAAGACATGAGAAATAGAAATATTAACATTCTATATAAATTATAGAAAACACACATAATTAGTAGTACCATGACTAAACTCTTAAAACAAGAAAAAAAAAAAAAAAAGGAGAGATTAGGTATTCCCTACCTCGGTACTGGAATGATAACCTAATAATTCAGTCTCAGTTTTAAATTCAGTGAACGGGTTAGCTGTTTAAGCTGCAATTTAAATTTTAAAAAAACCTCGTACTTTATACATTATGAAAAAGAGTATTAGTGTCTAACTAAATGTTTCACTTCGTAGAAAAAAATAAAAACACAAATAATTTGAATAAAAAAGAAAATGTCTTAAAAGTATAAAAGAAAACTCAAATTTAAGTTGACAAAATTATACAGAGAATTAAATGTTACAGAAATTACATAGAACAGAAAATAAATTCATGAAACCCACGCTACCGCACATTATCCTTTTTCTCTCATATCAGTTGATCTCGGAGAATCTATGCAGAACGATGACTTTTCAAAAAAATTTTACATACGGTTTAGGATTACATTTTCTTAAAGTTTTTCATTTAAGGACATTGCCATTAAATGTATAACACTTCTTCTTGTCAGAGAAATATTAGTCAACTTAAAAAGGTTATTTACACTAATATACAAAGTTCAGAAAGTAACATGCTTTTCTCTGGAAAAAAAACTAGCAACAAAAAAAAATATGACCAATGGGCTTCAAAACTAGAGGTAGATTTAACAAATTAATCGAGTCTCCTTATCTCTTACCATTCTTTGTGAGCATTTTCGTGGTTTTCCTTAAGTGAATGTAAATATAAGCCTATTTACCCTAAAAAATATTCATGAAAGCATGCCTTTTTCAGCTAACCCTCACATGCTTTGTAATCGAATTAAATAAACACACAAACCCTTTATATTCTTAAAATGATAAAAGTAATTAATTTCACGTTACATGCAATGAAGCATTTGAAAAGATAAGATATTTTAACAGTTAGAGTGCTAATTACTGTTTTGGTCTCAGTTATGTAAATAAACATCTCAATGTCACTGCTTGTGACACATTTGTTTCAGATACGTCCTCTTATGCGTTCATAATCACGAAATAAACACAACAAATGGCATGAAAATACCTAATGCATACATCCTTAGTGACTGATATTTGACACAGTTTTTGTGTCGCATCTGTGAACTACACTGTCAGATTTCACCGAGTGAAATTGTGGCTAAATTTCAGAAGACTTCTTTGATAAAATTCTGGTGTAAAAATTTTAAAGTGAAGTTAAAATCAAAAGATAAATTGAACAGTAAAATCAAAAAAACAAATGTTGTCCATAAATATATTTTTACTGACAATTAAATCTAAAATAAATGTTTTAAATATTCATATAATAGATATATGCAATTCATGTAATTCACATAAATATCTCTATTTAACATGATCTAACTTTGACCATGTTTGCAATTTTATAACGCTATTAAATGTAGACTTCAAATGAAATTTTTAGCATCATTGGGTTTGGTTTGCTTAAATTATGAGAAAGCATGGGATAGATATCTGCCAAAGAGGATGGATGCCTTCAAGGAGAACTTTTTGAGGGGGAACTGGTTTGCACCCATGTTACATATTGGGAATACCATGAAAGCAATCCTACTGTTAGCCCATTTGCTTGGCTAATCAACCTACCAGACTTCAGTTGCTTTACTGTTTGGCTGCATATCAGTTGAAAATCATTGAATAATAATATGTTTCTTTGTTCTGAGTTACATACAAGAACGTTCAGTTTTGATAAGCAACAAAGCAAGTGTTAATAAAAATTAATATGCCAAATTTAAAGTGAATATGTTGATTTTTTTTCTGTAATACATTTATAAAATAAAAAAATAAGTCTGAGAAGAGTATAATTAATTATTAAGAAACCGTAATCAGATAGTTGCAATTTAGTTTGTACTTAAATGAGAATGTTTGCGAATTTCATTTATGTGATAAAAATGGATTTTCATAGTTTTGGAAATACTTTGAAATTATGCAATGAAGATATTCATTATAAAAGTAGCTTTTTGATTTTGTGCTTTATAATTTTCTTAGAAACTGCACTGTTAAAATCGGGACAACTTTGGAATTTCATAATATTGAAAGAGATACCTGAATCTTACTAATTTTTTCGATTAAATAGATAACTTTGACAAGAAAAGGATTCATTATTACATGACTATTTCACTTCCATTAAGCTTAATATATTGTTTACCATCCTAATTTTAATTAATACAAATTTATTTTCGCATATCATGTTTAACTGGTTAATTTTACATCCATATGCTTAATATATTGTTTTCTCTACTAACTTGAATTTACGTCATTTATTATTTAACTCACATAAATAAATATCACGTTTACGCAGCTTACTTCCATGTGTTTAATAACCATACGCCGCTCATTGTTGACATCAACCAACTGTTGGTGAGCGTGATAGAGCACAACTGTAACAGCACCAATAGGTTCTTTGTAGTGCCAACAGGTGCTTTCCGGAAGTGTTTCCTTTCAAGCAATTCATAACATTACCTGAATGGGAGGAATGTGACATCAATAAAATTTCCTTATTCAGAACAGTATAATCAGTATCTAACTTTTCAATGTTCAAATATGCTGCTTTAGAACTTTCATTAGTAATTAAATACTGAGCATAAGCAAATTGTGCATTAAATCAGGAGCACTTTAAAATAACCTGCGCCTTATCTTGCAAACATCAGGTTTTCCTTTCCTGGAAACAAATAAATAATTTATTAAGCATTGAGATAAAATGACAAGCTGAACACACCCCATAGAAAGACATTTCTTTATAGCATGGACAAGTAAGTCTTTATTGCACACATACACAAATCTTCTTCTTAATCTAACTTTTCCACAAAAAAATTAGCCTTCTTATTATGTGTAGACATGAGTCTTTCATATTTCCTATCACCCAGGTGATTTGTTACACATGCAACTTATTCATTCTCTCTCTGGTGTGAATAAGCATATGCTTTTTTAAATTAGATTCCTGAATAAATGACTTATTACATAGCTCACACACATGAGTTTTCTTTCCTGTGTGATTAAGCAGATGTTTGTTTAAAGTACCTTTTTGAGTAAATGACTTGTTACATACCTCACACACATGAGGCTTCTCTCCAGTGTGAATAAGTATATGCATTTTTAAATTACCTTTTTGAGCAAATGACTTGTTACATACATCACACACATGAAGTTTCTCTCCTGTGTGAATAAGTACATGGCTGTTTAAATGAGCTTTATGAGTAAATGACTTGTTACATACCTCACACACATAAGGATTCTCTCCTGTGTGAACAAGTATATGTTTCTTTAAATTACCTTTTTGAGTAAATGACATGTTACATACCTGACACACATGAGGTTTCTCTCCAGTGTGAATAAGTATATGCTGCTTTAAATCACTTTTTTGAGCAAATGACTTGCTACATACAACACACACATGAGGTTTCTCTCCTGTGTGAATAAGTATATGTCTGTTTAAATGATGTTTACAAGCAAATGACTTGTTACATAAATCACACACATGAGGTTTCTCTCCTGTGTGAATAAGTATATGGCTGTTTAAATGAGCTTTATGAGTAAATGACTTGTTACATACCTCACACACATAAGGTTTTTCTCCTGGGTGAACAAGTATATGTTTGTTTAAATTACATTTTTGAGTAAATGACATGTTACATACCTGACACACATGAGGTTTCTCCCCAGTGTGAATGAGTATATGCTGTTTTAAATCACTTTTTTGAGCAAATGACTTGCTACATACAACACACACATGAGGTTTTTCTGCTAGGTGAAAAATTGTATGGTTGTTTAAATGATCTTTACGAGCAAATGACTTGTTAGATAAATCACACACATGAGGTTTCTCTCCTGTGTGAATAAGTATATGGCTGTTTAAATGAGCTTTATGAGTAAATGACTTGTTACATACCTCACACACATAAGGTTTTTCTCCTGGGTGAACAAGTATATGTTTGTTTAAATTACATTTTTGAGTAAATGACATGTTACATACCTGACACACATGAGGTTTCTCCCCAGTGTGAATGAGTATATGCTGTTTTAAATCACTTTTTTGAGCAAATGACTTGCTACATACAACACACACATGAGGTTTCTCACCTGTGTGAAAACGTATATGTCTGTTTAAATCATATTTGTAAGAAAATGATTTATTACATATCTCACACACATGAGGTTCCTTTCCTGTGTGATTAAGGAGATGTCTGTTTAACAAATCTTTTAGATTAAATGACTTGCTACATGCCTCAAACACATGAGGTTTCTCTCCGGTGTGAATACGAATATGGCTATTTAAATTACATTTGTAAGCGAAAGATTCATTACATATCTCACACACATGAGATTTCTTTCCTGTGTGAAGAAGCATATTTCCAATTAAATGAGCTCGTTGAGTAAATGACTTGTTACATACTGCACAAACATGAGGTTTCTCTCCTGTGTGAGTAAGTATATGGCTGTATTAATTACTTTTTTGCGTAAAAGACTTGTTACATAGTTCACATATGTGAGGTTTTTTCTCCTGCATGAATATCTATATTCCGGTTTAAAATACTCTCTGTCCAAATGAATTCTTACATACCTTACACACGAGTTTTTTCTCCCGTATGTATATACAGATATTTGTTAAAGAACCATACTGTCTAAATGACTTGTGACATACATCACACATGAGATGTCATTCATATGCCAATCTGCATTTGAGTTTTGAAATAAGTCTTTAGGCTAAATGACTTATTGCACATGACATATACGAGTTTTCTCTTTTAAGTGAATAAGCATGTGGACTTTGAAACTAGAGATATCGACAAATAATGTATTACATACATAATTTATTGCATCTCACATTATAATTACACCACATCCCACATTCAGAAGCAAATGCAGGTTCATATTCCGTTACTGTCCAAATGACATTTACCTACCTCATATATGTGAGGTTTTTCTTTTTTTGAAGGGGGCATGAGCTCTTTCAAGAAGTTTCTTTTCCGCTTGACATTTTCCAATACACATTGGACTCAAATATATTGGAAAAACTGGGAGTGTCACTTTGGAAATATAATCAAGAATTTATAACTTATTCATGACATCCTGGGAGATGTTACAGTTTCAGGGTCAAATATAGAATGCTCAGAGTTAAGCAAAGTACATGGTACATTCACATGTGATATGAAATGATTTCCAGGAACACATTTCATGAAAAATAAAATTGTTATATTTTGCACTAATTTGCCACTCTAGCACTCGTGAGGTTTCTTCTTTTTTTTTTGCCTGAAATTAAATATGAAAGGGATTAAACTGTTTAAAGTTACAACAATGCTCTAAGGAAATATTCAGAGGTACAGGAGAAGGAACAGGAGCCTTATGTTATTTTCTATGCTGTAGAAATATCGGCCACTTTTTTCTTCTCCAAGTTCTTTGCCATCAGCTTTTGTCCTCAAAGCCTTTTCAGACGGCGGATTGTTCACGTATTTGTCTAAGAGATTTTTTTTTTACAAACCTCATACATAAAACGTAGAGTGACGGCATTCGTTGTTGACTGGATATGTTCTCGAACAGAAAGGGGGGGAAGGAAGGAGTTACAAGATTTTCTTGGTTGTATCAAGATCTACTTAGAACACAAGCGTCTACGGAGAGAACGCAACTTTTCGCAGACAGACAGACAGGTCTTTTTTTGCACCCGCTAAGTCTTTCTGCACCGATGGGGGAAAAATCAAGCTTAGGTGTGAAGGAAAGGTATATAGAAAGGGGGACAATTTCGTGTTTCAGAGGACAGTAAAAATGAATCTCGTACACTTTGTACGACTTCAAAAGGCCAGAAAGAAAAGTCGGGACAAAATAAAATAAAAATAAATGGCCCAAATGTAATAGGGGAAGAAAAAGGGCCTATAGAAAGAAAAGGAAAAGAAATAGAAAATTTTCCTAAAATACGATTGCTAATTAAATTTTTTTTTTATTTGTTACACATAATATTAATTCATTAATTTAACCCTCATAATTTATTAAGGCATTAGTTTAACAAATTCACGCCCACTGTATTTATGTTAGCATATAATTCTAAGTATGAGAACTGAAAGAGATCCTAGTAACAAAGATAACAGTCTACTGCACTTATCTATGCCCAAAATCCCTATTTTTCCTCTCAAGAAATTCCTAAGCAAGTAACGGGGCCTTCGAAGGGTAACTGTTGATTGACTGCTGATAAGGAACGTAGCGTCTCTACGGAATA
>KK120647.1:0-41772 GCA_000611955.2 Stegodyphus mimosarum
TAAGTTTAACGGAATTAAAAGCGCGATTAGAAAGAATAGAACAAATATTTAAAGAGTTTGATCCATATGATGCCGCTTTACCTAAAGAAGCTTCTGAAATTGCTGAATTCGAAGCTAAATATTGTGAAACGAAAGTAATGTATCAATTCGCCATTGAAACAGCTACCGCTAGAAATGTTTCAAATATCACTGCAGTTGAGGCTAGCTTTAAACTTCCTCGTTTAAACATTCCAAGTTTCAGCGGTAAATATACTGATTGGCTTAATTTTAAAGATCTGTACGTGGCAACATTTCATACCAATCATTCATTAGCGAAAATTCAGAAATTCCAGTATTTGATAGGACTTTTAACGGACGAACCAGCTGCTATTATTAAGCACATTCCGATTTCCGAAACTACATACGATGAGGCTTGGGACAAATTGATGAATCTCTATGATGGAAAAAATCACAATGTCATGTCGCTTGTCAAAACATTTCTTGAGCAACCCAGAATTACTAGTGCTGATTCTGTTAATCTAAGAAAACTATCTGATACATCTGATGAAGGTGTCCGTGGATTAAAATCTCTTGGCGAAAACGCTTCATCTTAGAGATGTTTGGTTAATTTATTTTTTGTTAGAAAAGGTCGATCCGGACACGCGCCATTTATGGTCACAAAAAATTGGTGAAGAAGAATTTCCTACCTTAGAATGTTTTTTGGAATTCTTAAACTCGAGATGTGTTTCACTCGAAATGTTAAACACTCATAATACTAAGCGAGTAATGCATAAAACTCAGTGCTCTGTTTCTAAGAATGTTTCACATAATAATAAATATTCTGTTCCAAAATGTCAGCACTACATTGGTTCTCATACTTTATCAAAGTGTTATAAATTTAAGAGTGCAGATATCACAACTAAGAAAAAATATCATCCGGAAGAATTTATTATGCTTCAATTGCTTTGGAAATCATCAAGTAAAATTTTGTTCATCGCAAACTTTGTGTTCTATTTGTAAATCAAAACACCATACTTTACTGCATGAAGATATTAAAAGTAATAACGTAGTGGTGTCAAATTCATCTCCGACCGATGAACAAAATTTGTAACTCAGAGGAACAAAATAATATTTCGAGTTTTTCTATTCAGGGTCAGAGTACTTCATTTTTACCAACAGCGGCAGTAATAATTTACGATTCTGCTGGTTAACGTCACGAATGCATCGTCCTTTTTGACAGTGGAAGTGAAGCTTCTTTCATCAGTGAGTCATTTGTTCGACTGTTAAATATACGTAGATAAAATGCTCGTATTTGCGTAAAGGGACTTCGTGATTCTGAAGCAGCTTTGACTCGCGATTATGTAAATGTAAAATTGTTTCCAAAATCTGAGTTGAAAAAAAAAATGGTGTTTTAATATAAGCATATATTCTTAAAAAATTAACTTCTCATTTGCTTTCAGAAAAGATTAACAACAAAGACCTTGATTATTTGAATTCGATTAATCTTCCTGATCCGAATTTCTGTACGCCCAAGCAAATAGACATAACAATTGGAGCTGACTATTTCTTTTCTATGCTTCAGCCAGGGCAAATTGTTGGCTATAAAATGCAATTGCGCAAAATACTATTTTCGGTTGGGTTGTATCGGGCAGAATTAAAACAGAAGGCAGTACGCCGCATCCCATTAGTGTTAATCGCATTAGTTTACATATCGAGGATAACATCGATGCAACACTTAAGCGTTTTTGGGAGTTGGAAGAATTAACGTTCCCAAATCAGAAGTCAACGGTTGAAGAAGAGTTTTGTGAGAAGCATTTTAAAGAGAACTATCGAGTAAACGAAAACGGCAGATTTGTCGGCGACTGCCCATTTTCAGTGAAGCTGAAGAGTTAGGCGACTTCAAACCTTTGGCTATTTCCCGTCTTCTATCCATGGAAAAAAATTTGATTTAGATAAAGAGCTTGGTAGGCAATACAAGGAGTTCTTGCAAAAATACGAAACTTTAAATCATATGGCTCCAGTTCTTCATACTGAAGAAAATAATCAAGTATATTATCTACTGCATCATGCTGTTGTTAAACCGAGTAACTCTACCACTAAACTTCGTGTAGTATTTGACGGATCATGTACACCTAAAAGTTCAGTTTCTTTGAATTCTGTTTTAGGGGTAGATGCAGCATTACAACGAGATATATTTTCAATATTGCTCAATTTTCGTATACATAAAATAGCTTTTTCTGCTGACATAGAAAAAATGTACCGCCAGATTTTAGTAGATAATGAGGATCAACATTTGCAAAGAATTGTTTGGTGAGAATCTGTTAATTCAAAAATGCAGACATATAAATTATGTACAGTTACTTATGGTACTGCATCTGCCCCATTCTCAGCGACACGCTGTTTGTGGCAGATTGCTTTGGATTCAGAACAGGATCATCCTCATGTATCTTCCGTTCTTAAAAACGATTTCTATGTAGATGATTGTTTATCTGGATCACACAGTTTAGAGGAAGCAGTTGACCTATGCTCTAAGCTTTCACAGTTATTAGAGAAACGTGGATTTAATTTAAGGAAATTGAGATCAAACTGCCCTAAGCTTCTCGAAAATTTATCCATTGATAACCAGGAAGAAAGTGACCTGGAAGTTCATTCAGATGATTGTGGCAAAACTTTAGGGCTCTTTTGGAACTCTATAGAAGACGTATTCTTATTTAACATTTCTATGGATTTTGGGACTGAAATTACTAAAAGAAAGTTCATTTCTCAATCTTCTAAAATCTTTGATCCTCTTGGATTGCTATTGCAATGTACAGTCAAGTTGAAAATGTTTTATCAGCAGTTGTGGTTGTTAAAACTTGACTGGGATGCTCCACTCCTTAAAGAATGGGAAGAGAAGTTGCAGCGATTTCAAGGAGATCTTAAGGTTCTCAGCAATGTTAAAATTTCTAGGTGGCTTCAAACTACATCTAACTACATTTATCTCTATGGTGTTTGTGACGCGTCAGAATCTGCGTACGCTGCTGTCATCTACTGTGTTCAACCAACATCTCACGACAGAAATCAAGTCAATTTGGTAGTTGTTAAAACCAAAGTCGCACCCATTAAACAAGTATCTATACCTAGACTGGAACTCATAGATGCATTGCTCCTTGCCAGACTAATCAAAGCTGTCCGTAAGGTCTTCTCCAGCATTGAAATTTCCTTCCACGCTTGGACTGACTCTAAGGTGGTTCTTTGTTGGTTAGCAGCTCATCCTCGAAAACGGAAGCTTTTTGTAGCAAACAGGACTTCAAAAATATTAGATGCTATTCCCTATCAACAGTGGAGCTATATTTCCTCGAAACAGAACCCTGCTGATCTTCTTTCTAGAGGAATTGATCCTAAACTTCTACCGAAATTATCCCTATGGTGGCATGGGCCATCATTCTTAGCATTCGACAGTTCAAATTGGCCTCTACAATGTCCTATCAGTAATGAGACTAGTAGTGATGCAACTGTCTTAGCTGAAAAAAGGACAAAATCAATTTTTTGTGCAACAGCGTTTTTGACTAATGACACTCTGGATAATTTATTTCAGAACTGTTCTTTTTTATCTAAAATAGTTAATGTTATTTCATTTTGCTTAAGATTTATTTTTAGGGGTCTTTGGTTCTGAAGAGAATGGGTTAAAAAATCCTGCAATAGTACCTTCATCTAATGGAAGACAAAAAGCTATGAAGTTGATCATTAAATGGATCCAGTTTGTGTACTTCCATAAAGATATAAACGACCTCAAAAATAATTCATCTTTAAAGTCCTAAAAGTGTTTTAAGCTCACTGTTTCCTTTTCTAGATAATGATGGTGTTTTACGGGTGGGAGGTCGTTTGCAAAATTCTGACTTGGCATTCAATGCCAAACATCCCATAAATATCCCAGGTCAACATAGGATTGCTTTGTTACTTGTTAAACAATATCATGTAACTTATATGCATGCAGGGCCTAGTTTGCTAGCTAACATTTTAAAACAAAAGTATTGGTTTGTAAATGGTAAGAAACTTATTCAATCTTTTATCCATAAATGTATTGATTGTCACAGATATAAATTGTCATCCAATAATCAAGTAATGGGAAACTTGCCAAAACAAAGAGTGACACTCGAGAGACAATTTTTTAGTACTGGCATTGATTACGCCGGTCCTGAAATTTTGAAATGTTACAAAGGTCGTTGCTTTAAGACAACTAGAGGTTATATAGCTTTGTTTGTATGTTTAGCTACCAAAGCTTACCATATTGAGGCAGTTAGCGACTTAACTGCAGATTCTTTTATTGTTGCTCTTAGGCGGTTTGTATCAAGGTATGGTACGAACTTTGTTGGTGCAAAAAGAAAATTGTCCGAATTGCACACTCTACTACTTTCACTCAACAGCAATAAATTTATTTTAAATTATTTGGCTCAAAATGCTATGGAATGGAAAATGATTCCGCCCGCTTCTCCCCACTTTGGTGGTTTGTGGGAGTCAGGGATCAAGTCCATAAAATTTCATTTGAAAAGAATGATCGGAGCGACAAAGTTAACATTTGAGGAATTAACTACTTTACTAGCTCAAATTGAAGCTGTGTTAAATTCACGACCCTTGTCTAAAACTAATCACACTGATATAGCTAATTTAGATGCGTTGACTCCTTCACATTTTTTAACCGGGGATGTTATTACTAGTATCCCAAAACAGGAGTTTTCTAATATTCCCAAACCCACTTTATTAAAACGATAGGAATTATTATAGCAAATGAAACAAAGCTTTTGGAAAAGATATTATAAGGAGTATCTAAATTCCTTACAACAAAGATACATATGGAAGGGCACAAGTTCCAAATTTGGCTGTAGATGATATTGTATTAATCAAGGAGGACAACATGCCTCCTGGTGTTTGGCCATTAGGTCGTATTGTTGAAATCCATCCTGGAAAGGATGGAAATGTTAGAGTAGTTACAGTAAAAACTATCAATGGTTATTTTAAAAGACCTATAGTAAAACTTTTACCATTGCCATTACATCGGGAATGATGTATTGTTAATGCAATGGCAAGGGTGGGAGTAATGTTTGGATGTATATTTAATATTTGTATTTCTTTTTTTTTCTTTTGCCTTATTTATTTTCTCAGTATTAAATTTTATGTTATCATTTGTACAATAATCGTTACTGGCAACATGTTTTATTTTACTATTGAGTTTGTATGAATGGCAACAGTTGTTCATGTTTTAATTTTTGGTAGAATAGCGTCGTTAGCCACACTGTGCTGCAGGCATCTTTCGCTTAAAGAATATATTATGTGTAGAATGAATAAAGATTGTTATAAAGCTGATTCTTTTTAGCTCAAGGCAACTAGTTAGTATATTCCGATTTGCCAGTAAATAAAATGAATCAGCTCCAAGTTGAATTGGTTGCAATAGTTCACAAGGCTTAAAATAGTTAAGAACATGTACTGGAAACAGGAACTTATACCCAATTGCCATTGAACCAGTTATGTTAAAGGCTGTTACAATCCCAGATTCTATAAAAAAGCTACAAAATATCCTCAGATGTTTATTCCTATGTGCAAATACATAACACTAAACTCTCTATCAAATACAGAAAATAAATTTACTATTTCTCTCAAAACTCGATAGACCTAAATATTTCATACATATAATTATAACTCTAATAACAAGGAAGCATTATAACCGACAAAATAATTAGATACAGTTCCAAACTCCTGTTCTTTCTTAAAATGCACATATTGCAAGAACTGTAATGAATTTTTTATCACAGTCAGAATATTCTAGTTTACCAGCAAACAATAATGTAATTGACTTATAATAGTGCAGAAATAACATAATAATAATAATAACAATAAGAAGAAGACAAAAATAATAATAAAAAGAACACAATAATAATTATAATGCAACAAAAATATTGATAATTAAAGGCTATAATATTAACTTATAAACAGACAGTTCCCAAATACTTTAATAAGTTATAAATACCCTCAGAACGTATATCCATGTGGAAGTGTAGAGTACTTCCAGTACTTAATTAGTCCTAAATGTTCTATGCATTAAACACACAACTAATAATTACAACATGTCAAAATGAAAAAATCATAAAAGGAGTAGTTCATGCTACCCATAGTGCAAATATTAGTGATTAGTGACCCTATTTGCCGTAGCGATTGGCCCAGAATCGAATCCAGGAGAAGGCATGGTTCTAACTGTTTATCCTTTCATGGGAAGCAACGGTGGTCACCTATTAGGTACTTCCATATTGAAATGGCCATCAGTTCCGGCTCTTGTAGTAACGCGAGGCTAATAGCTGCTAAATAAAGTGCTCGTCCGATTAAAAAAGTATCAGGGTTTACTAAGAAATAAAGAAGTTTATAATTGAATTTATAATGATTAAGAAATAAAAAAGTTTATAATGTTTATAACGACATATAAATATTCTTGTTTAAACTTCAAATAAAAATTTAGTAAATAAAATAAGAAAAATACGTTGCTATTACTTGTTCTCAACTTTTGTTTCAATTGAAAAATTCTTTGAAATCTTAGAGGGTTTTCATAATTTGCTTATTTAAAACTAAATTTAAATTTTAGTAAGTTATTTAATGGTTAATTAAATTTGATAAAATATTTAAAATATATCTCAGCCTAAAAATTTAATATATAACTATTTGTTTGAATAACAAAATAACCAACAAAAATATGTTGCAGATACACAATTTATGTTTCGGACAAAAATAAATACAAATTTTAACTGTTTTTTCGCGACATTATTATTTTTTTAAAAAATTGTTGATAAAGAAATTTTATTGAGTTTGAGACCATTTATGTAAATGATGTCTAGAAATAATATTTATATTCAATTCCCCTTTCTAGATTTAGTGATAAGCAATAGGTTTGACTACATAATCTGCGAAAGAATCATTTGAATTGCAGGAAATGAAAGACTAATCTAAAAATTTGATATGTCGAAGATAGTAAAGGCTGATTATAATCTGACTATGCCAAGTGCTTTACTGAAAATTTAACTTCTCAGATTACGGGAAAATGCAGATTCACAAAGTAATTTGCCAAATTCAAAACCATTATTTGGAGCTAAAATTATCAATAGCTAATTCCTGGCTTTAGTACAGCAAAGTAGCAGACGGGAAGGTTTTGTAGTGGAGCCCCATTTGAAGTTTAGATTTCTAGAATATATCTTTAAATTAATATTTTATCGTTTTTGGTTTACAATTAAAGAGAAATAAATGAAAGGGGCATCACAGGGTCAATGAAATATTATCGGTATTACAGATTAACAATATTTTTGTTTGAAATTGATGACATTTGGAACAAAGGACACATAATTATTTTGTTTCTGAAAAACAAATGCTACAGGATTGAAGCTTCCTGAAAATAAATTACATTTCTGAAATATTTTGTACGTGGCGTAATTTATTTAGTATTCTTTTTTGTTTTGTTGCTAGCAATCTCTTACAAGGAATCTGAGTTTCTAGTTTTACATGAAAAACTATTTACATTATGGAATTTGCAGTAGCTTATTAATATAGCTTAAAAAGTAAGAAATTTTGTTTACAGTTAATATTCAAGCACATAAATCATGTAATGTATTACTAATGTGTTAATATGTAAATTTTCCGCCAGGCTTATTGCTAAAACACTTCTACTTAAAATTATTAAATTTTAACTTAAAACAGTTCAGAAATATAAATTTATTTGTCAACATAGTTACAGTACATTTTTTACGTTCTGCAGAGGTTAAAATAAAGTGAAGAAACACCGTGTATGTGCAGCCTTGTTTTCTAGACGTTTAAAAGATTAACCATCCGAAGCACAAATATAAATTTCGTGAAAAAAGTGCAAATCTTCGTTTCATATAAGTATATATACACTATTCATTTTATTTAATGAATTTAGAGCAGCAGTTTATGGTACTGGGTCACGAAAGATACTGCATGAAATTCCACTGATTTCCATTCTTTGGCATTATATTTTTCTTGCATATTTAATGCATAGACATAGACATAGGTAAGATAAATTTGCATTTATGAGTATTAAATGAGGTAATTTTCTTCAAACTGTGATAAAATGTTATGTTTTTGAGTAATTGTTTTTTTTTTATTTTTATACTTATTTAAGAAAGGTAGAATTTTTAACTAATCACCCTACCAAAATAACAAAACGTTTTAAGCAACTAAATAATTTGATAAATAATTGCCTTGAAAAATTTTATTTGCAAATATCAAGAAATTCATTCGCTAAATCTTCGAGGGGCAGGAAAAGGCAATTAAACGTTTTCAGCAAAACTCTTGCTTTATTTACTATATCAGGTGTTAAAATGAAATTATTTGTGACAATTACACATATTTTGTCAAAGACGCGTGAAAGAAATGACCACTTCTGATGATTAGTGTCAGTGATCACCGTCCACAGAAAACATCCCTACAAATTAGTCTTAATGGAACATGGAAACAGTTTTTCTTATTCAAGCAGAGTGCCACTTTGCATGTGCTGCATTCCCACACTGTTGTTACAGGCGTTTTGTTGGTGCTGCAGAGTGCACATCGTCGTGATGGTGTCTTCAATGGCTGACGCTTATTTTCTTGAAGACGAATTGCTGCATCAACTACTGGCTTATGTTTCGTGATTGCCATCTAGAGAGCTACAAGGGAACTTCAGAAACGATCAGTCTTGAAAACCACTTACACGAGTGAGTAAGACGTTCAGCAGAAAAGGTTGTTAGGTAGTTACTGTAGGTAACCACCGCCCTTCAAAGAGTTAAATAATCATATAATACATGATTCTGCATCTGATTCTAAACTTAGAAGTCCTTATGATCTGTCTTAACTATAATTTCTAACATCATAAGCTGGTGCTATATTTAGCTGGTAAAAGATTACGACGTTAACACTTGCTAACGTTTTACAGATATTGTATATACCTAGGCTTTAAGGGGTAGTGCCATGATTAGAAAGTTTACAGTGGCTTAGTATTTAGCCTAATCACACGATCTCTGATCCCAGCGTCTCTTACTCAAAGTATTTTGCTATTGGTAAAATTTCACAATTTTCTCGCAGTGTAGAAATCTCGCATTTGAAAAAGAAAACTACAACGTAAAGACAATTTTTAAAAATTTTCTTCTACTCGAGAATTAATTATTGGGTATTCAGTTACGAAAGACGTCGCATACTCAACATTAGACAACGCACAAATGGTTATTAAGTAAACGAATACTTAGGTCATGGCGTTAGAATCACTTGTGTTAATTATTTAGATTTGCAAAATTGCATGAAACATATAAATTATATGTATAATTAAAAATTGAATTAATTAGGTAAGTTATATAATTGCTACGTGGCTTCAGATTAGCATTCTGTAATCGTTTATATCATATATAGTAGTGGTATGCACTTTATGGATCACGACCCCAAATGGGGTAGCGAAAAATCATATTGGGGCTGCAAGGTGGTTGGAAAAATTGTAAACAAATTTTATTGAAAATAAATACGTAACTGACAAACTATTTTGAGAAAAAATTTTCGTTTTTTAAATTACGAAATTTTATTATACTCTATAGAAATTACGCTTTTTTTAGAAAAAGAACGTTTGAAAGCTTGCTCTATGATTTAATTTGTTCTGGATACGCCTCAGACTGAAACTAGCCCTAGCCTATTTTTTAGGGGCGTCTAGAAGAACTGATTTTCAGTTTGCCATCTTGGCGCACTTAATGGCGCACTTTCTCTTGCTCGCTAAAACCAAAATAACAATAAAACATTCACTTGATTTAATCCACATAAAATGTACTAGTCCTGTTGCTATAGTGATCGAAAGCAACTAGTACTAGACATTATGGCAAAAGGAATTCTCCTGGTATACAGAGAGCAACATCACGTTCGTTTTGAAATGTAGGGCACCCAAACAGTGTTAAGGAGAAAAAACTTAAAACCTTAAGGGTTTTTTTTTTACTTTTAACTTTTTAAAATTTAAAACTCATACTCAACTTCTCTCTAGGTGCCGGACCACCTAAACTTAAATTAAACTTAAATATAAACTTACTAACATGCACTGGTTAGAAAATAGAGGAAGGAACTAATTGGTTGATCTGACTCAAAATAATATTAAATATAACTTTTCTTAAGGCAATTAATTCACACCTAGCAAGGCAAAGCAAATTCTTCTTAATAAACTTAACCTGAAAAGGAAGCTAGAATAAATCTTCTCTGGAACTCGGTAAAACTAAATACTAAATCTCAACCAAGCATTTCTATAATTCACTCATTTTAAAATAAACTCAAGAATAATCCATATTCATTACATAGCAAAACCTCATAAGCACCAGAGAAGAAATATTCAGACACCAATCAATCAGTTCCATTTCTAAAAATCAAGCACTAGTTTTAACTTTGCTGGCACCTAAAAGTCATTTCAAATTCTATCTTAAAACACATTGAAAGTATCATTAATAAGTGGTTAGTACATATTTGCTAAAACAGGGCGCGTTGTGAGAACCCTAAAATGCATGAACATTTTTCAATAACCCCAAGCAAAAATAATCTCCATGTTTCTTAAAAGCCTCCCGGCTCAAACAAATGGAGTGACTGAACAGACCAACTACATACACACAAAAAAACAAATGCAAGTAATAACATATAATCAAACTCATTTATTAATTATCTAGGATAAGTTTATGGGAGACCTGGCCAGACTACCCTTACATACAAATGCAATTAATATTCCACATTAAATTTCTCCAAGAGTCATTTATCAAGATAACAATTTTTTTTTGTTTAACACAATAACGGTTACTTAGAAATACTGAAATACATTAAATTAATCATTTAAAACAACTTCTATAGAAATTACAATTTACATAAACTTCTTATTTTTGACAATAACTTTCCCCCTTTATTTTTTCTTATTTTTCAATTAAATTTTCCTCTTTCTCCCCAGATTAAGCAAGAACAGTTTAAATTAAATTACAAAAAAAAATATAATCTTAAAAAAAAACTCACAGTTGACTTTCGGGATCATCATGATAAGAAGCTATAGGCTGCAGAGGAATTCCGCCGTTGAACTGGATCTTGGTAATGAGCTACAATAAAGTCCACGAAAAATGACCTCTTGTAGAACTTCAAAGATGAAAAAAAAAACCGGCAATCAATATTCTAAAACATTAAAGTTGAAGGAGAAACCGCTGCAGATGAATTCCGCCTTGAACTGGATCTTAGGTAATCAAATTCAAAAAGCCCACGAAAAATGACCTCTTGTAGAACTTCAAAGATGAAAACTCGGCAATCAAAATTCTAAAACATTAAAGTTGAAGGAGAACCTCCGGGGACAGAACGTTGATACTTTTCCTTCTCACGAACAGAGAGCTTCATTTAGGTACGAGCCCTTACACTTCCGTTTTACGGGAAAACCCGCTTCAAACTCGGAAGAGTTCGCTCTGAGTTCTACTTCTCGCAACTTAGAAGAAAATTCTCCATTAATCACATCATGCCGCATCGCAAACGCGAGCCACCCGCCGGGGTACAAGTGCAGCATCGCAAATCTCCTCAGCTAAAAGCCGAGTTCGTCCGCAGAACGCTAGCGCAAGCCACCCAAGCCCGGGTAGGCCTGGCCGCAGGCCAAAGGCCCTCTCTGCTAAATATTCAACTCAAAAACTCTCTCGAAGACTCTGGTAAAAACTGAATTCAAAACTCGCGCAACAACCGAGGAAAACTCGGTTTCTCCTCCCACTCACAATTATAGGTCCAAAGTTACACATAAAATTAAATTCTTCCAATCCGAGACTTTTCAATATAATTTAATAGGACAAGTTCAAACCCCCAAACGAATCAGAATTAAGTCATTGTCTACAGTAGCACCTGCGAAACTGGAAACTAAACATTCGACCCCCTCTGCTAACAAGCGAAAAATATAAGAAACAACAAAAAACTGCCCTTTCAAAGATTCAATTTACAACTTCCAGCGAGGCCATAAACAAGGCGACATCACCGCGGGAGATCCGGCTACAGTATTCACTTTCCCACTTTTGGAACAAAGACAAGAGAACAACGATATACTACTCAATGTTGCAACTGTCATCTTAAAAGGCATTTCCCACAGATGTTACTTACGTTAGAAGACGCTCCCCTCTCTGCGTTAAAATTGACCGTTGAGGGAAAAAAATAATTGCCTAAAAATTTAAGTACACACTTTACAAATATATATATTCATTACGCTCTTCACAAATTCAAACTTAAAAAACCAAATACAAATACAATGCTTAAATAATTGATTACTTAAATCATTAAAAACACTTAAATTAAAAACACAGAATTCGCGACACAACAACAGTTAATGAGAGCGCAGATTCTACTTAGCGTCAACGTGACATATTAGTGATATTAACTATCAGTTTGGTGTAAACTTCGTATTTAATTTAATATTTATGTTAACTGGCTTGCTTTTAAACTTACAACTTTATATTTCTTCATGGATAAGTGTCTAAAGACTGATAAGGTAAATTGAAAAAAAAAAGACAGTGTGAAAGGAAAAATTACGAGAAGAAAGATTCGATTTCAGCTGCTTTAACTTCCGATGCAGACCAAACAGTGCGTTTGGAGGTTTCTTGATCTACAGCGTTGAACCATAAAGATGGGAAATTTATTTTGAATGCCCTGAAAATGATGAACCAAGGGTTATATACGCTCTGTGCCTGGCAGTACTGTCAAACGAGTCACTGAAACCAAATAAACTGGAGGTGCATTTACACACCATACACCCAGAATCCAGAGATAAAACCACTGATGTTTTTTCAAGAAAAAATACAGAATTTACAATTTTAGCAAAACTTTACATCTAGTTTTCCGATAGTAACAAAAAAGAAGTAGAGACTTCTTACCGTGTGGTGTTATCGTATGGCTTAAAAATGGCAAGCCGAACACAATTGCTAAAGGGTTAATTTTTCGGTAGCAGAGAATATAGAGGCATTATGTTTGGCGAAAAGAAAAAGAAACAAATATGTCAAATACCACTCTCTGATAGAAAAACTGGAATATGCAAAATGACAGATAATGTGAAGAGCGAACTTATTAACAGAATTAAGAAAAAAGTAACTGTTTCAGTCTTGAGATGGATGAACTAACCAATAGCCGAATGCTGTACAACTAATTTTTTTTGCAAACTATGAATGCAAAAATAAGGTCTTTGAAAATATTCTTTTTTTTTGCAAGGAACTACAAAAAATGTGCAAAGAAACTACAAAGTGAGAAGGAATCTTTAAATCGATACATTATTTCATCATGGGAATGATGGAGTTTGTGCCACGGTAGGAAAACACAACGAACTTCTATCCCGAACAAAAACGTCTCTCCCAATGTAACACGAGCTCACCATATTATCCACATAGAAGTGCTTGTATCGAAAAACGTACCACAGAACTTAAAGTCTGTCAATAAATTTTATTAAATGAGCATCCTCTGAGCTCAAAGATTTTTTCGCAAATATGCGGAGAATTAGGCCGTGAACATCCAACTGTTTCTCTTTCATACAGAGCTGCGTTGGTTTTCGAGGAGTAGGATACTAACGAGACTATTTGAACTTAAAGACGAAGCGTTTGTAGTTTTAAATAGCAATGATAATGATAAAAAATGTTACATTTCTTACCTGATGAAGAATGATTATGTCGATTAGCTTACGTAAGTATATTTTTCTCAAATTTAACGAATTGAATTTAAGTTTTCAAGGAAGACATTTAAATATATCTATAGTTTATGATAAAAATCAAAGGTTTCACGAAGAAAATTAGATTGTAGTGTTCATATTTCAAGGAGATTGATTTTGCAGCATTTCCTACTTTAGGAAGTTTTGTCATAGAAAACAAACTAAAAATTGTTCG
Organism: Stegodyphus mimosarum; assembly: GCA_000611955.2. NCBI lineage: Eukaryota > Metazoa > Arthropoda > Arachnida > Araneae > Eresidae > Stegodyphus > Stegodyphus mimosarum. Next base: position 13,878 of record KK120647.1, read on the forward strand.
ATCGACTGTTAAAGATATAACTACTCACTTAATAAATCTTAACTATCAGTTTAATTTTTGTTTTCAGGAAGATTTCTGATTTCTCTGTTTCTGAATGGATGCGAAAGCTCTTTCTGTGTGTGTTACCCAAAAATTTATCATTTAAGCGAAAGACTGAGTTATATTTTGAAGGAGACTTAAAATTTACTTAAAAAGAGCTTGACTAGATTAAATTTTGGCTGAAAGTTCAAAATAAGTATCGAGACCTGTTTGATGCAGTTCTAAAAGTATTATTACCTTTTCTTCATTTTATAGGTGCGTGATTTGGTTTTCCCAATTTCTACATCTAAATCTAAATACCGAAATAAATTAGCAGTAGAACCACTTTTAAGATTTATATAGAGCAATATAGAGCCAGAAACATCACTAATTGAAAACAAGAAACAAGCTCATAGGTCTCATTAAATGTTTGCCTGCTGTAACTTTTAGACTGAATTTTTAAAAATTCCTACGTGTCATACATAATGTTTTAACTTTAATTTTATAAATGGTTAAAGCTAATCAATTTTTAATTACAGAGTTGATTTTATTGTACTTGCTATGATACAAATGTTTATTTTGTATGAAATAAAAAAAAATGCAAATTAACATTTCCTGATTTTTAATATTTCGTAGTGCTTTTTTTCAGAAATTAAAATTGTTGATTGTTCTAATTTTTGTGTCGGCATGTTACCTCGATATCCTAAGTAGGGTCCCAATGACGAAAATGTTGAATAACACTGATGTACAGCAGTAGAAATATCTTTTATAAAAATTCTAATGGTATAAATGTTTATTAAATTACTAGTTCATATAAACCATAACAAGTAGTACAACCATAACAAGTACATTATTAAAATAATGTTAGCATGAAATTATTAAATAAGTTTATTTAACTATATTTCTGTAATCTGCTGAATATCATACATCTCTACAACCTGAAAGATAAATTAAAAGTCTTTTCCACCAGATTGGCAAATCTAGCCATTTAGGTGCTTAATATTGTGAAAATGAAAGGCGACGAAACGCAAAGTTGCTTGGAGTATGTTTCGAAATATTTGATCGCCAGGGCTGCGCAACATAACATCATTAAAAATGCAAAACTTATATTTCTTAGATTACGTATTTTGAGGAATCCTTTAAATAACAGCCATGTCACAGAGGATCTTGAACAAGTCCATACAAATTAGTCACATATTTCAATATGGTTAGTCAATTCATCTTCTTTTCGCAGAATCTCCTCCGATTTCTCGTGGAAGGTTTAATTTAAGTATTATGCACAGTATTCTGATAAATACTTTGATGCATGCATTATTAACTGTTTCATAAAGTGCGTAATAAAGTAATTTATAAGAGACAAAAATTATTCGAATCTTTTCTTATAGGCTTGAAATAAATAAAATTAAATCTTCTGTTAGCGGATACTCAGGAAACCAAGACATTTTATTTCATTATCAAAGAATATCCATTAAATGAAACTGTGTCAGTTTTCTTCTTCAATTTCCGGTATAAAGATTTATCTATCAAAGGGAGGCGTCTTCTAACAGTAGAATCTGTTACTGGAGGTTCGATTGCTGATACCCTCCGTTGTAGTCTTAGGCTTAATGAACGTAAGACATACATGCCAATTAAAAGAAACTATTTTTATATAATTTAAAATTTAGTTTGAATGAAAATAATGATAAAAAAATCTTATCAGAAGAGAATAAGTTACATAATCGGACCCTTCATTACTGGATACTTCCGAGATTAAGACATTTTTCGTTAATAGGGAATGTCTGCTAAATTAAAATGAACTGGTCTTCGTCTTCAAGAATCCGAGAATTCGAGATTGTACATTAATGTGAGGAGTCTGCTAAAGTTGAATGCCTGTGAACAGAATTTCGTCTCTACTTATTGCATAAGTGGTAAAAAAAACAGACTTCATTCTCTGCTTCCTTTGACTCTGACAGCATTTTCATTGATAAATGCATCGTTTCTAAAATGAAAGGCTTAGTAATAAGTGCAAAGAAACAAAAATCACGAAAATTTCATGAAATAATGTAGGAAATAGTAAGTATTAAAGTTTAACTTGTGTTATACACAAATGCATGGAACATAAAATTTATTTCAATATTAAAGTAAGCAACAAATTTCTTTTGAAATTAGTTAAGAAATTTTAGACTGGTGAACATATTACACAAAGCTATATCCATTTCGTTGAGGGTTGATATATGTCTTTTTTTAAGAAACAGAACTTCTGCCAGAATTTTTGTACTTACCCTATTAACACACGACGAACATTTTACAGTAAGCGTGTAGAGACATTAGGTTATTTCGAAGCAGAAAAGATGAAAAATGAGCAATGCCCTCGCTGGGATTCGAACCACGGACCTATCGAATACGCGTGGAGCGTGCTAGCCGTTATATCACGAAGGCATGCTAAGAAGGCGGTAGAAATACCGTATATACTCCCCCTTTTAAAGGGTGACTGGGGATTAGGGGATCCAATCGCCAAATCCTGGTGGTGGAGAATCGTCATCTACCACCTTTTATAGTTCGGGCGCCACTGTAGAGACATTAGGTTATTTGGAAGCAAGAGAGATGAAAAATGAGCAATGTCCTCGCCGGGACTCGAACGATAGAGCTCTCGAATACGCGCCGAGTGTGCTGACCACTGCATTACGAAGGCATGCTAAGAAGGCGGGAGAAATACTTTATAAGAGGATCGTACGAAAAGCTAAATATTTGACTACAAAAATGTTTCTACTATTAGTATTATAACTATTTAAGTAAAATCGTCTATATTTTTGAATAATAATACATACTTAGATTATACATTTTAAGAAATGGACACTCTCTTTTTTTCTTCTTTTGATATCTGTATAATTTCTTTCATTCATATTACTAAGATCTCGAAACCATAACTGACTTAAGAGACAAACTGGAAATTAAAGAAATTCATGGAATTTAATAATAGTATGCTATTTTTCACTTTAAATTAAATTTTATTTTGAATATTAAACATAAAATTCACATGCCGCGTAAAGCCTACAGTTGTGAAATTCACTCGATTGACTTAAAAATCATCCAAAAAATACCATTTCTTACTGACGAAAGTGTTTCACTTATACAAAACTTTTTGAGCAGAAATTATTTCTTGTTTGAGTTTTGAAAGCATATTAGAGCGAAAGCAACATACTTTAGAAGAAATGCAACCAATGACATTTATAGAATGAAGCTAACCCTGATGATTGTTTTTAGGAAATGTCAAGTCTAGTTTATTGGAGCAAAATAACTGCTGAGACATATTTCAAGAAACAAAGAACTGCAGTTGCTGAGGCATGATGTTCATGAAAGAAAAAAAAAAGTCTTAACAGGTATCAAACACCTATACCCCAACCAGACCTTCCAGAGCACGGAAAGATGTCGAAGGGCATCAAGGCCGATGACATCATCTTTGGATGTCATGTCACGGACCAAGCCATCACTTTGGGCTATAATAATCTATGTTTTTCCCCTCCCTTCCTTTAGTTCTTTTTCCCTTCTGTGGTGGTCATCCTAATATACTTAGTGGTATTCTTTTTTATGATTTCCTCCACTCTTCGTCTCTCCAGTCATCCGTGCAGATGATGTTTCCGTTCTCTAGTTGCCATAGAAACAGGAGGATGGGGAAATTTTCCGTTAAAAAATGATAAACTAGATCGACAACCGATTGGCAGCATGTATTCCGTGAGTGACGCTAGACTTGTACCTGCATAAACTGGACTGCTCACTGCATAGTCATTTTATGCTATTTATTTTTATTAAAGATCACTTCAAACCATTTAGTTTCTGGATTCAAATTTGGGCATTAAAATAAAGCAATATAAAACAGTTCTGCTTTCAAATGTAAAATAAAGGATTATCTATTTTAACATTTTAAGGATATTCTTACAAAAGTTGTAATATAACGCCTTAAACATGTGGGTCTGATACACATTTTCCCTAATTCTGTAGAAGATCATCTTCATAATGAACACGAAAACAAAATTTTAAATAGTAATTATTAATTATTGGGTAAGTCTAATTATTTAATATATTTTGTTAGAGACGTATGTGGTAGCATGAAAATACTTAAGCTTTCAAATAATACATATATTTTATTTCAAAGGAAATGTTTTTATAGAATTAAAACTATGAGAAAAATACTGAAGTGCAAAACTTTCAAGATAGAAGTATTAGAATGTTGGAATTAATGTTTCTCTGGACCGCCTTTAATTCTTAAGAAGCAAGAAATTGTGTTATTACTGAAAGAATAAAACTGTTTTGCATTCTTTTAGTATAATTTTATTCCTGATGTATACGAAAAATTTGATACCTTTAACATTTATGCAGCTGCGTGTAAGATTTTTTCATTGAGGGTTTGCATTCTAGTTTAATACATCCTCCAGATTCTCAACAGGACTGAAAGTCAGAAAATTTGGGGGATATTAATTAATTATTAAATCTGTTATCGACAAATTATTTCTCAGCAGGTTTGGAAAAAAGGTCTGCAATGTGTCCATACAGCTTCACCTATGTTCAGTTTAAGCACAGAACACAGTTTGCCAGCAACCATTAATTGCATTAAACGTAACTGTATTTAAGTTTTACCGTAACTATATTTAATTACAAGATCATAATTAATATTTAGCTCATAAATTAACCAAGATGTTTAACTCAGGGAAGGACATGGACTTTATGAGACATTTCCTTTGATACTCTCGAAGTTCGAGATCCTGCACTGTCTTCATAATTAATGTACAGGATGCCCACTAATGTCCGGTACCACCGTTTAACTGCCGAACGAAAAGAGATATCTCATCGGGGTTGTATGTTGATGTTCATAGTCATGGAGCAATTTTCAAAAAATGGTTATTGTGAGATGGTTCTACTTTACGGTGAATGTGGGCGCAAGGCACGATCCGTAACACTGTTGTATCGGCAACCTTTTTCCTGCAGGCTCTCATACAAAACCGTCCTACTCTCATACATGCTTCATACAAAACCGACCTACAGTTTGTGAAACTTTTAAGAAGACGGGCTGCGTGACTAGCCGACTTCGATCCGGCAGACCAGCTAAGGTAGAGAGGAAAGTACAACTAGAAGATGTAGTATCATGCCCCTCACATATCCGAACAGCAGATGAAGAGAGATACGTGAAAATTAGGGCCTCTCAAAAAGTCGTGTTTGAAATATCCTAAATGAATTAGGTGCTCATCTATACGGCCAACAGCTTCTAGAGGCATTAGGTTTTTTTTAAAGCTGGGGAGATGAAAAATGAGCAATGCCCTCGTCAGGATTCGAACCACTGACCTCTCGAATACGCACCGAGTGTACTGACCACTACATCACGAAATCATGTTAAGAAGGCGGGAGAAATACTCTATAAGCTAATCAGGCATTACTAGACGGGGATGGCGAGAGACGTTTCGGATGATACAACTTTGTCGTGAACCAGATAGAGCTCTAGCCTACAATATTCTTGGCAGATACAGGTTGGAACCCTGAGGCATGCTTTTCGCGGAATGAAATATACAGTAGGCAGAACACCCATTACTAAGCACTGCAAAATCCATCACATTCTACTGTCGTTTGACATCAAATAAGGTTTCTGATTAATGTTTGGTGTGGAATTTATAATAACAGGCTAATCGATCCAATATTTTACCAAGATACGTTAACGACCGCACGATATTCAGAATTTCTGCAAGACCTAATGCCCGATTTTGTTGAAAACCGGCCGTTGCTTCAACTCCGAAATGATGGTTCTAACATGACGGAGCGCCTGTGCATGGGACATCACAAGTTAAGTAGTACTTGATGCAGGAATTCGGAGAACGAATAATCGAGTATGGTGATTACGAAGGTTAGCCTCCACGTTCACTGACCTGACTCCAATGGACTTTTTACTGTGGGGATACCTCAAACAACAGATGCATGCGACCCCTTCAGAAACGTTGCAGGATCTTCAACGACGTTGTGCAGATGCATGTGCAAACATATCACCCGCTATGCTACAAAGCGTGCGCCATGGAATTCTAACAGAAGTCCTGATGTGCATTTCAGCTGACGGAGAAATGCTTGGACATCGAAAATAAAGGTGCTTGTGATAACTAGTTGTAGTAAGTACTGTAATCCCAAAAAATGTCGGTTATCATAAATTTCAAAGGAAATATCCATTTCCACTGTTATCAAATCCATTTGGAGGGTTTTTTTGCTTGGTGTTTGTATATACGGACAAAATAAAAGACTGTTTTTTCCAAAACGGATTATAAAATGGATTTAAAGTGGATGCGAAAGGGATTTTTCGTAATGTCTGTACATACGTGTATATGTATGTGTATACGTCTGGTATAACTAAAAAACGATTAGTTGTAGAATGTTGAAATTTTGCGTATAGGACTGCTATAAGATCTAGTTGCTCAATTGAATTAATAGATGGCAGGCGCTAAGAAAGTATAACAGCAGCGCTGAAAGCTGCTCGCTGAATCAGATGTTACGTATAAACAAAACATTAGGAATTTCCAAAAAGAATTGATTACGATTATAATCAGATTTTAAATACCGTTGCGAATCTTGTACATATATAGATGATTTTAGTGCAATTATATGTGAAATTGTTGCATTTTTCTGTTTAATATAATATGAAAATTTATGGGAAGTACACACTGCCGGTAAAATAAGAATACAGGGGAAAATCTATTTAACATCGAGAAAATAGCTTTCTCGCTAATTTGGCAAGAAATCGTAAAAATTTGCCAAACTTGGCAAATTTGGCACCATTTGGATCCCGTCCCTATATCACGTAGTAGGTATTGTAATTGAATAACTGTAATTGATTTCATATGTAGCTGTAACCCTAATTTCGCCCTTCCAGTAATTTCGTGAAGCAGAAAATACTAGAAATATTTCGGCGACCGGAGGAAAACTATATAACGACGAAGAGAACATCCACCATCAAAATTCAACTGTTTCCAATCAAAAACGTAGTCCCTTTGCACTGGAAAAATGCACTTATTCAGATTACATTCTGATCGTTTAATTTCCTTTTCCACCTCATCTACTTTTCAGTTTTCGGGTCCACATCTCTAAACCGTTTCGAGACTTTTCTTTAATGTTGCCTGTCTTTGAATATCGCAAGTTTTAAATCAGACCTCCTGAGGGAATTTTCTCACCTGCTTTGCTGTTTTACTTAAATGCCTTCTTGCTATTCAATTGATGAATTTTTAAAACACTTTGTAATGAATACGAAACAAAAGGAGCTGCACTCCTGTTCCTCCATTCAAATTATCGTCAGGTGAAGTGTCCTTAGTAGCTGTTGTTACTAAGTTAGTTTAGGCATTGTTGTGAGTTAATGCCCTCAGTAGTTGTTTTGTTAGTTCAGAGCGGTTTCGGAGATTTGAACGCTGCGCCTTTTAATATGCGCTGTGTTTAACATTCTTATTAGTTTGAAGTGTAACTAACTACTTATTGTACTCTATGATATTGCAAAGAGTTGTACGACTATTTTTGTGGAAAATTCGAGAACCCTGAAGTGTTTCTATCGATAAAATAAATCTTATTAACGTATCATAGGAACTGTGTGCATTCTGTCTGTTACGAATCCGTACGCACGCAACAATATAAAAAAAATTAAGAATTTCCAAAAATAATTGAATACGCAAAATTTAATTAAAACTGAGCGAAATTACAGCTGCTTAATAAACATCTGACGCGTAATAAATACAGAAAACAATGCTTAATAAATTTAAAACGAAAAAACTTTAAAACAAAATATAAAAAATAATCTAAAGGCTATTTCTCTTAGCGTAATTCGCACTTTAAAAAGAATGAAATAAAATAATATTAACTTCTTGATCATAACACTAAAAAATTGCAGTTGCTCTTGATATCTTTGTCTTAATGCCTTAGTATCTCTGTTTTTATTAATCTTACTGGCTTAAATACAAAGATATTGTTACGGATTTTATATGTATTTAGCTAGTTTTAGTACAATTAGGATTAAAATTGTTTTATTTTCCCGTGCAACGCAGCGCGTGACGAATTTTAAGGGAAAGCTAAGCTGGAAAAGCAAAAGTGCAAGAGAGCGTGCATTTAACATTTAATAAATAGATAGCTCTTAATTGCTTTTGCTGTCCAGAAAAATCGAGAAAATAGATTTTACCAGAATATTCTCTTGAATGATTAAAAAGCTTGTAAAAGTCGGATTAAAACATCTCAGATCACTAGTAGTTGTTTTAAGCGAAGTATTGTTTACTTAATTCTATTATTGATTGTACCGAATTCGCTGTGAGATCGAACAAGTTTCTCTGTTTTGAATTGAGTTCTGTTTAACGTTTGAGATATTGTGATATTGTACGAATATCTGTAAGGAAATATTTCAGCATTTTGTTTTATTTCTTGTGAAAAGAATAAATTCTATTAACTTTTTAACGACTTGTGCATTCAATTCATTCGAACCCGTACTCGCGCAACAATATTAAGAGCAACTATGATTTGAATGTTGTGATCAAGAAGTCATATAAATACTTTATTTCGCTCTTTTTAGTGCGAATCAAGCTAATAGAACTAGCCTTTAGATTAACTTTTTTTAAATATTTTATTTACCATATACATTTGTCTGAAAAAATAACTGTTGCTGAAATCTTATGTTCAATGAAAATTTTAGAGATAGTTTAACAAATATGACTAGAAGTTGTATAGTAAAATAGCATATTTTGTATTAGTACAGTACATTTCGTAATATACAATATATACCATACAGTATGATATAATACAAAATATATTGTATAATGTTTACAATATTCTGTACGGCATATATTGTGTAATGTTTACAACATACTGCATAATACATATTGTTTGATGCCTACGCGTTCGTTATGGATTGAATGCAGAAGTCGTAAAAAGTTAACAAAAATTTATTCTTTCCACAAGAAATAAATCAAAATGCTGAAATATTTCTTCAGATATATTCGCACAATATCACTATATCACAAACGTTTAGCAAAAACTCAGTTCAAAAGAGAAAAAATAATTCTATATCACAGCGAAATCGCTACAATCAATAACAGCATTAAGTAAACAAACAGCAGTTCGCTTTTTTACGGCCACAACTACAACAACAACTGAGATGAGTCTAGTCTAGTCTGGAAATCTATTGCCGGGATACCACATAAGATGCGGTGTATCCGGCTCACTGAAGTTTGCAACAAAGTGCTCCTAATGTATTTTTCCTGACAAGTAAGCAAGATAACTGAAGCAAGAGAGAAGAAAGATGAGAGTAGAGAAAAGAACAGGGGTGCCAGACACCGCAGTGCAAGGAACCAAGACCAACGATGGAGAGGATATCCTGACAAGTCATAATTCATGAGCAAGTGCTATGAGTACATAGCAAAATACAATAAATTAAAATATAAGGAATACATAAACAATAATAATGAATAACAAATAAGAGTACATGAAACACAGCAAATTCAATAAATTTAAGAACATACAGTAATAGATGAAGTTAATATTTACATATATACACTGCAGCAATAACTGCAAAGTTCAATTATTATGTCGGGAAGTTTAGGTCTCTAGTCAAATGTGCCGCAAGAGGTCTTAGGTTGTAGTCTTCTTCAAGGGCTACGTAGTCAAAAACTGAGAATTTATTTAAGTGTTCACATCTTAGTGCCTTTTTAAAGAAATTTCTATTTAGTCTGTGTAAATATTCATTCAGGTATTCAATCCTGAGATCCTTATGCAAAGTTTCATTCTTGACATAGAAATGAGCGTTCGTAATAAGTCGCAAGGCCTTGTTTTGCAGTATTTGTAATTTTTCTATATCCTTCCTAATATAGGTGGCCCAAGCTGGAGAGGCATAAGTCAGGATTGGTCTAATGATTGCGATAACTGAGATGAGGTGTTTCAATTCGGCTTTTATAAGCTTTTTAATTATCACTAGAACAAGCTCGATTTTTCTGAATGGCAACAGTAATTACGAGATATTTATTTATTAAACATTAAACACACGCGCTCTTTTATTTTTATTTTTTTGACGTAGCTTTCTCTTCAAAAATCGTCTGCGTTGCACGGGAAATATAAAGCAATTTTAATTACAATTCTAAATAAATAGCCAAATGAATGTGAAATCCGTAACAATATTGTATAATGTTAACAATATACTGTACAGTATATATTGTGTAATATTTACAATATATTGCATACTATATGTTATATAATATTTACAATATTCTATATTGTACTGCAAAAATTAAAAGGAACTGTGAGAATATTTTGATTTTGTTTTTACAGCCGCATGTTCTTTGGGGCTACCTCTTCGCGTGTAAAGGTATGTGAAGGCAATTAATTAATGATAAGATACTTTTTGTGCTTTCTTTGTCCTGTAAATTTGAAAATTAAGTTGTTATAATGTAAAGTATTTTTTCCCTCCTTATCGCTTTCCTTCGGGGTGTAATTGGAGAATATATCCGGTTAGCAATCGGGGGGGGCGATTACTACCCGGTATTTTAATCCCGACGAGGGAACTGTGCATTTTTTATGCTTCTTGCTTCAAAAACTTTATAAGTAGCGCCCGAACTAAAATGTAATGGACAAAAATGCTTCATCACCATGATTTTGCGATTGGGTACTCGCTTCAATAGTTCCCTTTAAGTGGGGGAGAATGAAAGCATTTTCTTCCTCTTCCTTTTTACCACGTTTTCATGTTTATTGCTCCAGTAAATACCTAATCTCTGTACAGCCACTGTGCTCAATGAATAAGTGGAATCTGAATACATGTAATGAAAAATGCAAATTTTTCATTCTAGCGATAAATAAATAGAAGTTTTAGCAGCATTTCTATGAACAAAATTCTTCCAATTTTACCTTGATGGTCATGCTCATTCTATTTTTACTTCCTTGTACGAAGTAAATGAAGTATTGTAATCGCGAAAAATTCAGGTATTATAATTCAACGAAAATATCCATTTCGACTGCTCTCTTACCCGTCTGAACGATATTTTTGCGTGACATTTGCACGTGCGGACAAAATAAAGGACAATTTTCCCCAAAACAGATTGTAAAATGGATTCAGAAGAGATATTTTCTTGACGTCTGTAAATGTGTATATACGCATGATTTTCTCATACCTCAAAAACGAGAAGCCGTACAACGTTGAAACTTTGTATATGGGATTGCTATAATATGTGGTTGTGCATCTCCCTTTTTCACTGTAATCGGCCTTACCAAAAGTATATATATGTGCGCACTGTGTTACCCTGCTCCCTGAGCTTAGATTTTTAAATCTTATATATCAGTAAATAGGACATTTCTCGCTTTAAAAGGGATTGGAAGGGAGTGAATTATGTTGTTCTTTTGTTCCGGTTAAGGTATTCATGCTTTTAGTTAATTTGCATGCAATAATTATAGGATTATGAATAATTTAAAAGTTTAATTGGACAACAAAGCCTAACGAAGCCGCCATTTGTTTACATTTGAGATTCTCAGTAGAATAGTGAATTAAGTCAGTTTGTGGACCAACTTCACAGTGTGTTTTTGCCCGGTAGGATCAAAAGTTAAGTTTCAGTTTTGTGCACCAAAATTTTTGTCTTCCTGTCTGCTGGCCGATGCTTATTTTCGCTCAACTCTAATTTGAATTGCAATTTTGTTTTGCCGTTTTTTACTGTATTTGAGTCTTAGGTTTTTTTCCGTAAATTTTTAATGAAGATACTTTGAATTTTTAGTATTTTTACCTTGCCGCAAAGTGCTGAACTGACTGAATGAGAAATATATCTCTAATAAAATACGTTTAAATGAAGTACAGCAAAAGTCTGTATAATTTAATAGGCTGTAAAGGAAATCATATGGTGCCCACATCAGATATTTTACAAGAGAGAATATTTTTCGTTATGTCATTATTAGTCCAAAGGGATTTAGTCCCGAAGGACTATTACTTTCGTTTGGGCGTTTTGCGTTGTTTCACAAGAAACGGCGCAACACTTTCACACAAGAAACGGCGCAACAACTTTGTTGGTAACACTTTTCAATTTAGTGCTTATGTTTTTTTGTTGGTTATTTTTTTTTTTTGACGTAGCTTTCTCTTCAAAAATCGTCTGCGTGCGTTGCACGGGAAAATAAAAAGTAATTTTAACTACAGTTCTAAATAAATAGCCAAATAAATCTGAAATTCGTAACAATATTCTCTAAAACTTTAACGAATTTTTCATTAACAAACTCAAAGATTTCAAAGCCAGCAATACCAACGTTGTACAGAAAAACATTTTTATCTCCAACGCGGGAGAGCGTGTACCGAAATTTCTAAAGATATGCACAATTTAAAATTATTTTGCGATATTGCTGTTGAACTGAATTTTATGGTTTAAGTGCGAAGAACATGGTATTTAACAAATAAAGGTAACACAGAAAATGTTAAATAAACGCTCCTTTGGACGTAATTAAAATCTGAAACCTTTCAGATTTTTTTTTTTAGATTTTATTATTAATTAAATAATGACAGAAGTGGAATAATAAATGTTATGGAGTCTAAATATGTCGGAGTTAATTGTATCTAAATTAATCAGAGCTTTATTACTAGTGGAATACTGTATTTTACTGATTGAAACAGCATGCTGAGGGATGATTGTGAAAATATTGCACTGATTTTTATGTAAGTAGTTTTTAATATGTGGAACAAAATAGAGGAAATGACAGTCCCATTCTATTTGACCACATAACGCATGCCATTAGAAATCTCTTTAAAGAACTGCATCATTAATTTAATCTTTTAAGAGAATTATCAGCTAGGAACATAATAATTATATATAGTAAATATATTACTGAAATTTAGACATGGATGTTAAGAAGTATGCATATTTTTTTCCTAATCTCCCAGTTTGTCGCTTTATAAATTGAACTGTTTTTATTTGAAAGATAAATTAACAATTTTCTATCCCAAGGTTGGCGACAATCACAGGATTGGCAGCTTACCACGAAAGATAAATTAAAGATCTTCTGTTGCAAAACCGACAGCACTGAATTGGTAATTTGTCGAATCACGTTGTTAATTTCTATAACATTGCATAACAAGAAAGTAATGGGACTTGAAAAATGGAAACATTAATCAGTAAACGAAACCAACGTCAAAGGTAATCCTTTAGCGTTCGAAAGTCAGGCTTTTAGAATTTGGCTTAAAAGAGATAAAAAAGTTTCTGGCTGACAAAAATTCTTCCAAAGAACAGGGAAACATAAGCAAAGTTTCTGGCTGATAAAATTCTTCCAATTTCTTATAATCAGAATTAAAAACTTTTAAGTAAGCAAGTAACTATAACTTTTTCAAGTAAGTAAATATACCCCAATAAACCTATTGTATTTGCTGGGATATTAAAATCAAAACACAAGTTCAAATGCATAACTTTAAACGAAAATACTAAAATAAAATTTGAAACATAGATTAATGCATTATCTTTGTGCAAATGCATTAATAAATTAACCATAAATGTAGATATTATAAATATAGAGTCTTATAGTTGCATAATATTATAATCAAATTTTCTAGTTAATATATAATGGGTCAGGAAAAGGAGCTTATATCTTTTGAAAAGGGATTTAGCGTTTTAGACAACAACACATTTGTCTACCACAAAAATGATGATACTAAAAGAAATTCCATTTCTCATTTCCCTATACTAATTCCAACAGATTAAGTGAGCTTTCTAAACTTTAAAATAATGGAGAAATCAGGATAAAAAGGCTCAGTTTCAGTGAGCTGTCATTCATAACATTAACATATTCTAAACTGCGCGAATGGTTTGATAGTATTTCTCAACCTTTTTTAGGCTATGCTCACCTAATCGTCTCTAAAATTCTTATACTGCTCCTAATGCATATGTAATTTTTAATATTCAAAAACTGAAATGTTCGGAAAAAGAAACTTGAATGATAGGTTTGTAGATACATTAGGTTATTTATGAAACAAGAGAGATTGAAAAACGAGCACTTCGCTTCGCCGGGAATCGAACCATGGACCTCTCGGTTACGCGTCGAGCGTCCTGACCACTTCACAACGAAGGCATGCGAAGAAGATGGAAGAAATACCTTATATACTACCTCTTTTAAAGGGCGGCTGGAGTTCAGGGAACCCAATCGCCAAATCAAGGTGGTGGGGAATCATTATCCCCCACATTTTCATTCGGGCGCCAGTATTGAAAATTGAGCAATGCCTTCGCCGGGAATCGAGCCAAGGATTCTCGGTTACGCGTCGAGCGTGCTGACCACCACACCACGAAGGCATGCGAAGAAGGCGGGAGAAATACCTTATAGGTTTTAGGAAGAAATCACTAGGAAATTTTGTGAGCAAAAACAGTAAATAAACTTTAAAAACATATAATGGAGAACTGAAATTTAAGTACAAAATAATTTTAATGAAAGTTTTTTCTATATTATTTTTAGTAATTATTTATTATTTAAATTTAGTGAGATCCTTATGCTTGATGCTAAGATATTTTACGTCAGGTTCCAATTTAGTTAACTCTAGTCTCAACTCTGTGAATTTTATTATTATCCAGCTGATTTCTTTTCAGCAGTAAATCATTTATGGCCCTAAATCCGCATTCAGCTAAGTATGAAGATGGAAAGGGTAACAACAGTTCTCTTGCACATTTTGTTGCATTTGATTATTTGATTTCGGTTTCCTCACAAAACCAAGAAATTTCTCCTTTTATATTAAATAAAATTTTAATTGAATTATCATTTTGCATCTCTGCGAGCTCTTCCAGATACTGCATATCTGAAATATCAACCAAATCCACTAACATTGGCTGCCCCATCTAAGTTGGGAAATCAATTTGCTTCAAATTAGAAAATCTTTCTTTTAAACCAGCCGATAAAATTTTCGGATGATCGATAATAAGATATAACGACTTCACATTTTTGAAGTCAATGAAAATGTTCAAAATTTTCGTTGCAAATATATGCCTGACATAATTCAACAAAGGTAATGAAACCAAATATCTTCGTTTTTACATCGATAAGAGTTTTAGTTGCTCCTTGACGTTGTTTATTTAATATATTTAGGTTTTCAAAGATATCGACTAAATAACTCACAAATGCATTACCATCAACAGTCAGCAGTTTTTCATTTCATGTTTGTCGCTTAAAAAATAACTAAGAGTATTTCCATAAATCTTTTCAAGCAGTTCCCTTTCGATAACTACCTTACTTGAATGCGAAGTCTCATATAACCTTCATTTGTCCTTCACAAAGTAACGTGAAGAGACGTTCACATTTGACACTAGCTTCAATAGCATTGATACACTTTATAATTGACTTTAATACGTCATTTAGAACAGGCGAAATGTTTTTAGTTATCATGTTTTCCCTATGAATAACACAATGCACAAGAAGCATTTCTGAATTCTCATCTTTCATCATTCTTTCCCATCATATCAGTAGCATTATCTGCAGCATAAGTTGTTATTTTTTTGTTGTATTTCATTATCCTCACTCATTTCACATATTCTTAAGTGTTACTTAGTGGCATAGCTTTAATGTCTTTGTCATGTTTTTCTAGAACCATTTTAAGAAATGCTGATATTAATGGTTTGATTAAATTCTCCCTTATGTTGCGTGCGTACGGATTCGTAATGGATTGAATGCACAAGTCGTTAAAAAGTTAATAAAATTTATTCTTTTCACACGAAATAAAACAAAATACTGAAATGTTTTCTCAGAGATATTCATACAATATCACAATATCTCAAACGTTAAACAGAATTCAATTCAAATCAAATAAAGTCAATTCAACCTCACGGCGAATTCACTACAATCAATCACAGCATTAAGTAAACAAACAGCAGTTCGCTTTAAACAGCTACAACTTCAACTGAGACGAAGTGTTTTAATTCGGCATTTTTAAGCCTTTTAATTATTCACTAGAATATTCTGGTAAAACCTCGATTTTTCTCCCTTTTTGTGGATGGCAACAGCAATTACGATATATTTATTTATCAACTATTAAATGCATGTGCTCTTTTATTTTACTTTTTCGACTTAGCTTTCTCTTCGAAAATCGTCTGCGCTGCATATTTAATTAAAACAATTTTAATTACAACTCTAAATAAATACGAAATCCGTAGCAGTATGACTGCTTCCAGATTTAGCGCTGGCTAATGAACTTTGATAAAGTAGCCTAAAGAGTACGAATAACAGTTGCATTGTGAGCAGTAAACAGAGACTTTAATGTTACTCTTTTTTCAAAATCTTTTTTAAAGTTTGAAAAATAATTCAAATCTGAATTAATATGAACATTATGTTTAGTTTTCAAATGTGCGTCACAGCGACCTCGTTTCATGGATTCGTTGGTCAGCCATTGTTGGCATAAAAGACAAAAAGGTGACCGCTCATCGTGTACAGCGGTCATGAAAAAAATTTCAAATATTCCTGCGAATACTGACGAACTTTTTTTTGCTTTTTTTTGCACTACCCATTTCACTAAGGGGCTGAATGAAATAATTATAAGATCAATTAAAAACTTCGTCACACCGCTAAATATAAAAAAAAGTTGAAAGCAGCTGCTGTTGCTTTTCAAGAGAAGACTAATATACCTTTTGCCCTTCCTACAGTAAAAAATAAAATGAATTCGTTGGCTGACATGTACGAAAAACGACTGGAAGGCATAATGTGTCTGCTATTTAAATGCCCTTTAAAGCATTTAAATGTCCATGCCTACACCGAAAATTCTTCATAAAATATTTAAAATGGACCGCAGTTTAAGAACGTTTTGCGTAAACATCACTTATATTCTTTATATTTGGGAATAAAAAAGGAAATTTGGAAAAATTTTGACTTCTTGCAGAAAAGTTTGAAATTTGAACGTCTGTCCTCTCCTTAAATTCTGGACGAGTCCATTTTCGGATTAAAACCCTGCCAGGCGTGGGCCCTAGGGAAACATTGGTTTGGGAAGCTGCAATGATGTGCATCAGAAGGAAACTTAACAGTTTCAAGTCTTTTATACTCTAGAAACAATAAGCATTATGAAAAATAGATTATGGTTTTACTAATATTTTTTGCAAAGATTATGTGATTGCACTATAATATTCACAATAAACAGACGTTTTAAAATATCAATAGAAGTTTTCTTTCGTGCAGGTTTAAGAAGATAAAAGAATAGCTATTATAATTATTATTTTCTCTGTTTCATGACTGATTATATTGATCATGATCAAACAATCATTTACAGTCAGCTTTTGGACCAGGCATAAAAAAGCCGTAAATTTTTATTAATCAGTTTATTAGTATAAACATTTTCATCTCTTGTCAGTATTCTAGAGCAAGTTCCATTGCTTTTTAGCTAATTTACATATAGCTAAGCTCAGTATTATACACCTTTTTGGACGAAAAAAAGAATCACCATGAAGAAAATGACTGTATTAAACTGGGATATGCGTAAAGGTCATTCACACATAATGAAATGATTAAGCATTTAAGGCCATAGGACCCATCGGTGCTTAGCAGTTGCACATTGAATGTTGAAATCAGTAACTGCTGAAAATCACCCACCTGGCGGCGATGCATACTTGTAACGTTGAGATAAGGGAGATAAAGATTCCTAATCTCATCTTACGATACATTGTTCCAGGCATTCATCAACTATTGTTCCATATCGGCGACATTTTAGGGTGCCAGAACCTGCCGCCCTACTATGACCCGTACATGTTCGATTGACAAAAGATCTTGTGACTTTGCTGGCCAAGGACGATTATCAACAACTCGGAAAAAATACAGAGACACGCGAGCCATAAAATCTATCATTATCCTGTTAGAAATGGCTACAGGATGCGGGCCTTGGATACGTAGTGTGGTAACGCAAACGGAGAATGTCATCAACTTACTGTTGAGCTATTAAAGTTGTACGCAGAATGACCTACTATCGTAAGAGATAGTACCTCACACCATCACACCAGGGGTAATGGATATGGGTTTCTGTAAAATAAAGGCTGACTGGGACCGCTAGACCTGGTCTCTCCATACAGAGACCCGATGATCATCTCGCCAAGATTGAAGCGGGATTCATCATCGAACACTATACGATGCCAGTCGGCTGGCAGCCATGATGATCAGCTACAACACCACTCCAGACGGCTCTGTCGATGATTTGGGGTTAAACACTGACCTCTTGAGGACCGTTCAGACTGGAGCTTATCTGAGTTAACAGAGTCAATTCCATGGGTCCACTAGCTCCGCTATGCGTGCAGTTCAGATTTTTCAACTCGTTGCCCTATGGAGAAAAATCGGTTTGGGAGATGGCTCGACTAAGTCAGCTGACTCCGTTAGTTTGAACGGCCCTTAAAAGGCTGCTGTGAGCACAACTCCTTCTCAGCTAAGGTCCGTGAGATGTTGGAATTAGCCAAGAGTGGAATAGAAGAGGCTGCAGTACTTTGGACAAAAGACAATGATGCCGTTGAGGAAATTATGCCCTGTTGTACAATCATACGATCTTGCCTCGCATTCGTCCGCCTTCGCCTTCCAGAGCCATTATGCCTCCGATGAAAACCTTAAAGCAAACATTGTTGCCAGCACTTTTCGTCAGTCGTATCCGTACGTTGTAGGTGGCGATTTATTGGTTTGTATCAACAGTCAGCTATGCGATCACGTTCGCAGTCGTCCAATTATTTATAATGTCTTCGATAATGATTTAACGGAATTATTGTATGTCTCCAGGGAACAGCAGCGCCGAAAACGAGAAAACATAAATCGTACGCACTTGTTATATGTTGGTAGCTGTGCAGTAAAAAAGCGCTATGACGAAAGTTATTCATGCGTTTTGAAAGTTTAATCATTTACATACATTATAAAGTATTTCTCCCGCCTTCTTGGCATGCCTTCGTGGTGTAGTGGTCAGCACGCTCAGCGCCTATTCGAAAGGTCCGTGATTCGAGTCCCAGAGATGGCATCGCTCATTTTTCATCTCTCCTGCTCTCAAAAAATACCTAATGTCTCTACAACTTTGTATGAAGGAATTTGCATGCAAAATTTCGAGATAATAGGATTTTTTTAAAGAATTTTTTGCGAAATAGCATATTATGAGTTGCTTCTTAAGCATAAAGATTCAGGCACAAGGCAAATGAAAGTTTAAAGCAGTGGAAAGAGTAAAATCGGTTTGCACCTGTCAAACAACACTTTCAATAAATATATTTTTGAAAAAAATGGTATAATAATCAGAAGTCCTTTAAAAACTGTTAGTAGATGCAATACAACAATCATTAAAGTTTTATCTTTGTTTAGTTTTAGACACGTTTATAGTTTAAATTATGTCTTAGAGCCAAAAATGTGTCTATGAATAAAGTTATTTCATATAAGTTTGCAGCGATTTATATTTATTTTAAATAACCAGTTAAATTTAATTTTAAGTTACTTTCCTATAAGCCTTCATTCCCCTAATTGTCAGTGCCAGAATATTTAAATTTGGGAGCACGCGTAAGAAATGCAAATTCTACCAGTGGGAGAATAAGTTTAAATATCGACTTTCCAGTAAAGAGAGAAAGAGAGTCTGGGAAATTTCCGTGCGTGCTTATACGCAAACTTCCGCTTAGCAGTTGTTGCTGGTTAGACGTGGCTTAATCGCTATTATCTTGCTGCCACTAGACTCATCTACGCGCTGTAGGGTACAGGATTGTCTGAGTCCTGTAGTGTAATTCTACTATTTGCGAACTTCTTGAATTCTTAAGTTTGATTCTACTGCTTCAGTTACCGCCCAATTTGAAGCGTAGTATGTTAGCGTCAAGTTGACGCATTGTAAATAATTTAAAGAGTTTAATAAAGTGCAATTTTAACCCTTCTCCGGCGTATCATTTTTTTTTAAGATTCTACACAAAAGATAGACAGTAGAGCTTTACAAGTTAATTTAATTTGTAGATAATTTGAGTTAAAATAACACCTCGAATAATGATAATTAGAAAAATTAAAGCAACAAGAATCAGCGTAATATACATAAATTTGCAAGCGTAGTTTCTAAGGTTTAAATATAGAGCCTTCCTTCTAATATGCAGCTGAAGAAGGTAGTGTATTTAAACCTTCGAACTTAGTCCTGTAAATTTATAAATATTATGCTGATTCGTCTGATGTGTTGTTGTGACTAATCTCTCTTGTTTGATATCACAGCAAGCCCACGAAGTTCATCGTGGTAAAGAGGCAAGATTGCATCTTTCGTTAGCAAGAGCCTTGGGCCCCATAGAGGTGACAGTACGACTTTGCTTAGTTCCGTCCTCAATTTTGAAGAAAGCAGCCCTGGAGAGAATGAGTCTGAGGGTTTTCCACCCCCTGTTCCCCTACCACCAAACTCTCGAAAGGACTTTATGTAGGGAACTAAAATTGATTCCCTACATGATTCACGATTTAACTGAATGCTATGCATTGCATTACATAAAATAATTACGTACTTCTAAGCATATAAATTATTCCTTGTAGTTACATCTGCAGCATATTCAACATAACGCACCATGAAAGAACATGATGTATGCCCCTGCAAGTATAGATGCTAATTATACTAATTTGTGCTTCAGTCATTATCTTAATATATCTAAAACTATATTCAATTTAATTTTGTTTAATCAATTTGTGCATTAATTGGTCATTATTCAGCTCGCAAAAAGAAAGCTTCGTTTGTGACATTTTCTAGAGAGTGAATTTTACCAAATTCCAGCCATAATCTACTTGCTGGTATATGCCATATGACCTTCCTTATTCTACAGTGCCGGTATGTTGTATCTCTTTTCCACAAATTGTAAGTCCTTGTGGATTCATTTACTCTTCTTTTCTCTTAACTCTCTGAGGAAGTTTGGAAAGAATGGCTACATAAGTAACAAATTTTAACATACATACTAGCGGACCAGCCTGACAGATGAGAGGGCTGCTGCCAAAGCAAAACAGATAAGTTCTATGTGCTATGTGCACCTGAAAAGAAAATGCATGAAAACATTTCCATATGAATGAAATCAAATCATTCTTTCCCAATTCATAAATAATACTTTGTTGCCAAATCAGGAAATAAAATCTTTTAACATTTCAGGTTAATACGTATATGTATGACGTCATGATTTAAATTTAATGTAATATAATAACTTTTTCTCAATATCAATAAAAGAATTAACGTGACAATAACATATCGTGTCAATTATCCTAACTTGGAACAAAAAAGTTGCCAACAGCATCTATTTATTTAAAATGTTGACATTAAGGAAACATTTTCGATATACAATGACGTTACAGGCAACGTCAGGGTATGATATTATACAATAATAATATATTTATTATTTGGCGATGCTATTTGTATTTCACGTTTGTAAAATTTACAAATTTGTTATTACTAATTACAAATCAAATTTGTTATTACTAATTACAAATCAAATTTGTTATTACTAATACTAATAACATTTTTTATTTCTATTACAATTTTTTTTACTTTCTGTACCATCTGAAAGCGAGCAGTGGCAACACTTTTCGAAATAAAGTATTTTAATTTCCAGCTACTCCCTAGACAGCTGCCAATCGGAAAAATGAGTGCGAAAATTAGCGTTTTCAGAGTTTTCAATTAATATCGCAGCTGATTAAAGTCGGGCGAAGGTGAGAATTGTCAAAATGGCTTCCCACGAAATTTTGGAATCCGGTGGTACTTCTCTTGAAACTCAACTCACTGCTATTCTGAACGAGATGTTGCCACAGACAGACAGACGCGCGCAGAGTTTAATAGTATACACTGGTGTGCAAAAATTAAGGACGAAATCGAAAAATTAGCATATCAGCTGAACGAAGAGGCACAGAGGACAGAAAGACCAATCAGGAGATTAAGTAAGCGGATGTACGGTAGCACATGCGCAGATATGCAGGTAGACGTAATGGGGGAGTGTCTGAGTAGTATAAAGCATGTTGTCGGTGTAAGATCAGTATATCTGGCAAAGAGATTGCACGCCGTATAGCAGTTAAAATCACACCGAGTTGCTGCCTCAGCGAGAAATGGCGAGTAATCAATCTGTTAGACGACATCTGGATGCTTTTACCCGAGGTCGAATCATTGGGAAGTTGGAGGAAGGCCGCAGTGTGACAAGTGTGGCTGCAGAGTTCGAAATTGCTCACAGCATCGTTTCACGACTCTGGAGACAATTTCAAACTACAGGAACAGCTATCCGGGGGTTTAGTAGTGGTCGTCCACGAGGAACCACACCCGCAGATGACCGGTATATTGCCTTACAGGCCAGAAGAAACAGGCGGCAGACAGCGGGAGAAATCGCTAGACACACGACATAGGCGACTGGACGACCGATATCGCGTTTTACCGTGGCCAGAAGACTGCACGGTGGTGGTCTGTTTGCACGACGTCCTGTACGGTGTGTACCTCTAACGCCTGCCCATCGGAGAAGACGTTCTCTGTGGTGCCGGGAACACCGGAATTGGAGAGACAATGAATGGGGACGAGTATTCTTTACAGATGAGAGCAGATTTAGTCCGAGTTGCGATTCTAGACACATACACATCTGGACAGAGCGGGGAACACGCAATAATCCCTTCAACATCATCAAAAGGGACTGTTTTGGAGGTCGCGGAGTTCTCGTTCGAGCAGACATAATGCTTGGTAGCCGGACCGACTTTCATATCTCCCAAGGAGGTTCGTCACCTTGGACTGCTATTGTAACGATGTTCTTCTTCCTTACATGCGTCTTTTCACAAGGGCTATGAGTCCTCAGTTCCTCTTCATGGACGACAACGCTCAACCTCATCCCACAGTTAATGTCGAAGAGCTGTTGGAGAGTGAAGATATTGAACACATCGATTGGTCGGCAAGGTCTCTGGATCTAAATCCCGTCAAGCATGTACGGAACTTACTAGGGAGACCCGTGGCAGCACGTAACTTATCGCCAGTAACGATTCCGAAACTGCGATTGGTGCTACAAGAGGAACGAGCAGCAGTGTCTCAACAGCTCATTAACAACCTCATATCTAGTATGCACAAATGATGTGAAACCTGCCTAGCAGTCAGGGGAGATCATATCCCCTATTAAAGACCGGATGTTTCTTGCTGGACACCCATCACAGGGATGTTTCGGCCTTCAGTCGCATTGCGCTCCATGCTACTTTTTCAATAAAGCTTCTTTTTATCCCTCTGATTTCTCTTTTAGTAAGTGTTGCTTACATTACTCATGTCCTTACGTATTGGGGATCTTACGGTATTAAATGTGTTGATTTGGAAAGCTTTTGTACAAAGTTATATTGAAAAAACCGTCTCGTCCTTAATTTTTGCACACCAGTGTAGATTACAACTAAGTTATGAAATAGGAAAAATGTTCTACATTAAACAGAAGTAATTACTTAATTTGCGTTTTGTCAAGAAAGGTTTTAATTCCTAAAACTAACAGAGATTTGGCACGAAAATTAATCGTGTTCATTCTGCTAATAAAATGAGATTTTCTTATAATCTGTATTGTCTGGAATCCGTTGGAAAGTCTAATATTCACATTCTCTGAGCTAAGTTTAAGGACCAAAAATAACTAAAACGGAAATTTCTTTATTAAAGTTTTCACCATCTGCATCATCAACTTTAATCTGATTCGAAGTAATGTAATTTTCAGCAATTATAGTTGTTCTTTACAAAGGACAAAGATATAAATAGAAGGACGAAGACATTTCACACTGAAAATAGCCTTAGTGACGGTATTTAGCTTTCCTTAACAATTCACAAATCTTTAGTTGTTTTGCATGAACAAAAACAGAAACATGAAAACATGCAGAATAATATTTCACATTCCAAGTGTCACTGTCTGTGAAGAGTAAGCTTTGTAATATGAAGTCTCTCTAGTTAAGAGGAAGGCTAGGATACTCCTTCATGTACTGCAAATGGTTAATAGAGTACAAATTTATGTCTTGATTGAAATAGTCAATTTCGTAAGGAATGCGCATTTTAGCAGTTTTCAGAAGTACGAATATCTTATTAATGAGAAGGAAGAGACAAGTGAAACATTTTGTAGCCAGCTACAGACATTCCCAGTTTTAGGGTCTGCAATAAGAAATGAATGTAGCAGTTTGGAGCCCTTTGATGGGCTTTGTAACTGCTATGTTTGAATCAAACATCCGAATTAACACTTGAAAAGTAGCAACTGAAGAATAACAGCAGATAACAGCAAGAGGGCAAGCTGTGTCAATTACCTTAATTTCCCTCATCAGTGGATTTAGTAGTTAAAAGTTAAAGATTCTTTGTTGACCAAAGCGAGAAGTTATTTTTTATTTACTAACTATCAAATCAAATACGTGACAAGGTACGGTGAAAGTATCTTTGGTTTAAAAGTTGATAACACAGCCTTGTGTGTCATTAGGTGTATATCGCAAAGTTTGCGCAGTCTGATAGTTAACCACTCATACTCATTACTTCAGTTTATTGCACTAAACAAATTTGTTTTGAACGCCGTTGTAGTGGGATATACTATGGTTGAAGTTTTAAGCGTTGAATTTTCAGCTCATTTTGCCTGTTAAAGAAGCTCAAATATTTCAAGTGAAGTTTTTCAACTTTATGAAAGTATTTTCTTGAAATCTTTTGCAAACCGAAGTGATGCAAAGGAAAAACAACGTTTTGTTAATGTACCCTAGGAAACGATTTTAGTATTCCAAAATTCCAGTAAAAGTATATAAAGTCATACCAAATGCCCCTTAAAATCCTAAACTAACATTAAACAATAACGATATGAGAAACACACAACTAAGTAATAGAAGCAGCGTAAATAGAAGCAGCATATGCACAAAAGAGCTTTATCATCTAAAACTAGAAAGGCAATGAACTTGCTGAAATAATTTGGTTAAATGCTGTCAAGGTGCATGAATCTAGAAATCGGTAGGAAATAGGCTGTAGGAAAGAGCGTATTATGATCGTCTAATAAAAATCTCATGTTCGCTTGTGTCCGTAAGCTCGTTATCCTACATCTGACGTAAAAAGCTTGAAACATGACATATTGAATACTTATACTGACATGTTGATTTTAATATTCTGTTGTTTGCTGGCATCGTGCACAGCTTTCCTAAAACAGCATGCTGTTTCAAGACTAAAATCACCCTCTTCTGCAATTGCTTTGAGTGTCCTCGATTTAAGTTTCATTTCTTGCGTTTTTTTCATGAAAGAAAAATATTTTGTCCAAATTTCTTGGATAATAAAAAAAGTTGCTAATATAGTCTTTCATATAGACAAGAGGGCCTAAAGTGAATATTCGTTAAAAGTGGGATGCATGTATTTAAAACTTCCCCCAAAAGTGAGATGCATGTATTTAAAACTTCCTTCCTACTTCTACTTACGTATTTCATAAGCGAACACTTTATGAAATACAAAAGTAGAAAAAACATTATTTGCTTTTACCCTTATTTATTCAAAACAAATTAAGAAGTAACAATAAATGGAAAGACACATGAACCTTTCTTATTGATAAAATAATTATAAATAGGTAAGGAATATAATGGACTGCTTTTAAGCTGAACATATATAGCAGACGAATGCCATACCCAACCAATTTATTCCCAGCTGATTTAGCATCAGTCACTTTAAGAAATGACCTTAAGCGTTTTCATTCTTCATATACAAAACGCAACTAAAGACTCCATTTGGAGAAGGAAAATTTTACGGCGAACTTTATTTATTCTAATTGGATCTACACCCCAGCCGCTGCAAAGAAAAAGCAAATGATGGAGAATTAAAAAAGAGAAAAAGGGCTAGAGAGAGAGATTTTTCTCTTGGTGTGTCACGTCTCATCAAAGGCGAAATTGGAATATATTACGCTAATATGCACAGAAATCCGAAAAATAAGAGAACTGCTCCCGCGAAGGGCGGCGGTAAATTTCCAAAATATTTCTTTCATATATCTCCATCCCATTGCAAAATATTCGTAGGATGATTTCACTAATTAAGCATGAGCGTTTCGGGAGGAAAAATCCCTGCATGTCCTCCAGTGATGAATTTTTTTCCCTTCTAAGTTATAGGAAAAAAAGTCTTGAAAAAAGATTGAAATTATTTTTCTGACTCGCTGCAATCATTTTTTGGTCCCTCGAAAACGCTTTCGACTTTCTTTACTCAAGGAGGAGATTGAGGGGGAGGTTGCCGTGGAATGAAGCTCTCTTTCTCAGAGCTTCCCTACTTAGAATGCGTTTTGAATTATTAAAGGGAGGTAGTTTAAATTGTTCCTTTCAGAATTTACGGTACTTAAATTGTAAAAAGCAGATGGTATAGACTCAACGGGAAGCGTTTATTATTTTTTTTCCTCATGACCAGAAGAATAAAAATTCTTTTAAAACTTCTGCGAGAGGATAAATTAAGCTTTAAGCTTTTTGTGAGATTAAAATCTTAAATTGATTAGGTACATCGTTATAGTGCTTTGAAAGTATAAAACTTCGTAAAGTTTTTAATTATGACGTGAGAGAATTTTTTGTCGAGTCAGTTTGAGGGCCACACACTGGTCGGTTGAGATAAGAGATTGGAAGACTTGTTCAGGAAACAAAATCCTCAGTCTGGAAAAATAAATGATTTAAATAAGAAATAGCTAAGAAAAACTAGGTTATTACTATAACGCTGCGTTGATCAGAGAACTTTAATTTGTTAATGAAACGTTCCCATCTCTGAAACTTATTATCAAACTAGTACAATTTAAAAATTATAAGAGTAAACGTTTATTAAAATTGAGGGCTGCGAGTAAACAGGGCGTTAGTGCCTTACTATGGGTCAACAGGTTATGCTGTTAGACTGCAACCTTCTACGTGTAAAAGGTTTCTTTAGAGTGTAATTAGGCGTTATTCTGTTTATTACTTCTCTGAGATGTAACAGTAAATTGGAAATTGATAATTTGTGGGCATTAAGTTTGTGGGGTTTCACCTTCTTATTTCACAGTTCAGTCGTCAAAACCCCTAACACTAATAAGAGAATAATCGCTTAAGTGTGTGAACAGAGAAGGGTAAAGAAGGGTTAACTACCCTTTACTTCTCAAAATAAATGTGACACAATTAGTTCCTAACTCGAAGTGCACAGCAAAGCCTCCACTTGGGCTTGAACTCAAATTAATATGAAATTAAACTTAACTAAAGCTAACTGAGAGATATAACCGAAGCTATCAAAGTTCTAAGTAGTTGGCCCCTAAATCTCAATTAAGTCGGTGAAGCCAGTCAAAGGCCTAAAGTAAGGCCGAGCGTAGCAAAAGCTTAGAGAGAGACGTAGCGAAAGGCGAACGCGCGCTAGTCGGGAACTTAGGCTCTCTAACAAACTCAGTAAAACATTGACTTAAATACTACTTTTACTCACTTACATTAACCGCGTTTCTGAAAATACATTCTGGTAGGAAATTGTAAGCTGAAGCCAGAAGGGATAGGAGAGATGCACAAGCTAAAATAACCGTTATAAAATTAGGATAAACCTTACATTTTCCCCGCCAGGATTTAACAGCTCGAAGAATAAGGTCTCAAAACGACCTTGTTTAAGAGTGTAAATTCTACAAAACTCTTTTACATCAAAGTTTAAACTTGTAGCAACTCTGCTTTCTTGAATGAATTTCATCATTAAATTTTTCCTGTTTAGGGCCAACTTTACAAAAAATTTCTAAAGCTAGACTAAAACTAAGAGAAATACATTCACAAATTTTAAAATTTGACTGGGAACAATCATCTGTTTCTTTCTGGCTCTCTATACGGCTAATCGTTTTCCTGGAACGCTATCCATAGACATTTACCACGTCCCAATTGGAATTTGCTTCTGCTGTAGGAGAACTTTCCTCTTTTTCGTTTTCTTCCTTTTCTCTGAGCCTGGATCTTGTGACTTCTGCTGCGTCCGCTTCGCGGAAATTTCTTCCGTACTCTCACCTTGTTTCCTTTTGGTTGCTGGGGG
>KK120647.1:41815-132444 GCA_000611955.2 Stegodyphus mimosarum
ATTTTTTATGTCTCTTTCTCCTTCTTCGAGATCACTCAAGCCTCATTTCAGCTTTGCGGCTTGTCCTCTTCACCTTTATCCACCTTTACCTGTAAAGTAGAATATCTGAAATTAATTTTTGCGCTAGCTGCGCGTAAGAAATCAACCCCCAATATAACTGCGGTTAACAAATTCTTTACAACCAAAAAATACACTTTCTGAACCTCGTTCTTTATTTGAACATGCAGCTCCACTTTTCCCAAGCAGACACATGTTTGCCTTGGGCAGCAATCACCCGTTGTCCAGTTGTCTTAAACAATCTATAACGACGAAAATACTTTTTAAAAACGTCCTAGAAGCTGCATTGAGCCCCGGTATCCAGTAGGGCGGTAGTGGAGACGTCTTTTAGTAATATATGGATCTCTGGCTCTAAGTAGTTGGATCTCTGGATTCTAAGTAGTTGGCCTCTAAATCTCAATTAAGTCGAGGGACGTAGAGTAGCTTACAGAGAGACGTAGCCAAAGGCAAACGCACACTATTCGGGAATTCGGGCTCTCTAACGAAGCCAGTGAAACATCGACTTCAATACTCTTTCTCATTCGCATTAACCGCATTTCTGAAAATATATTTTGGTAGGAAATTGTAAGATGAAGCTGGAAGGGACAGGAATGATGCATAAAATTAAAATAACTGTTATAAAATTAGGATAAAGCTTACAAGTTTAGAAGAAACTTGAGGAAACCAAAAGGGGGAAAACTGTTAGAAATGTTTGAATTTGATGTCGGATGGAATTGACTTTATTAGGGTACTCTGTTTTCGGACTGATATTAATATTAGCTATGTACTAGCTTATGAAATATGTAGTGCCTGAGTTAGACAAGAATATGAAGAACATTTTTGAATGGACTTTTATGACACGTATCCTCCTGTTGGAGTTATTTTCCTACTTTAAATTTTCAATGTTCATTACACATGAAGGTCAAGAATAAGAAAAACCAACTTTAAATCATATCACTATAATAAATACAGCAGGGGTGTAAAATTGGGTGACAGACAAGATAAAACAACATTTACTCAGTTAAACCAGTGTGTTCAAATATAACAGTAGATACCACAAGATAATACTCCAACAGTATAGTACATCAAGCGTTGTTACAAGCATAAACCCGTTCATGTTTAAAATTAAATTTTTGGGTCCAGTGTTCTAAATTATAAGTGAAAACATACAAGTTAAGTTAAATTAAATTTTCATTTATTAGAGGTTAACAAAACTAGCAACAATATAACAATATATGGTGGTGGTGGTACAAGAGTCGAAGTGAGAAAATATTTTTAACATACCCAGAGGGGTTACCCCTTTTTGAAAATCACTATTTCTGGTCCATTGTCTTGTAGTCGTCCATTACATAGAAACCCTCACCGAAGGCGGGCGTATACATTATTTCAGCCATGAAAGTATCTAAGTGATAAAGAAAAAAACAAGTTAGTAATCGAGTATTTTAGAGCCATCCTCCCCTTTTCTATCTCGGCTCCCTCCTTCCTGCGACGATGACCATCGGTGGTTCTCTCTCAGTAATTTTAGCCATCGTTCCAAATACCGCAGACAGAGTACTCGAGACCGAGCTACTCTTTTTCATCTGGCAAAAAACTTCAGGAAAATCCCCCTCTCGTAGATCGCTGCAGACCCTTTTTCTTCTCCTCTCCAGCCCCTCGTTCGGCGATCCGAGACGATCCAAATCCCGCCAGGTGCACGGCAGCCCTAGAAGCGGAATCTAAGCAGAAAGGTGAAGGCAAGGGGGTTGGTAAGACGGAAGTTGGCGGATAATTGCTACTTTCATAAGTTACAAGCGACGCACCAGGGTCATCAACCTGACATAGCAGGAGCTAGCCTCGCTCAGGGTCCCATTTTAACATGGTGAACGCCTGTCAGAATGCGAATCACCCAGACCCCTCAACCTTGGCGTGGCGTAGCTGCATACAAAACAAGCTAATTCAGCAGGGTGCAGATTCGCACTTGGTGAAAGATATTTTTCAGACCACTGTCTGCCAGAGATAGTATTCAGAGAGTTTTTCTCCAAGTAAAAGTCAAAACAAGTCAATAAATCTTCGATTCCCAAACGCAACGTAAAAGTTTTTTAGAAAAGAATTAAGGATTTGTTTTAAAATACTAAATTAATAAAAGACCGAAGAAAATTTCTTGAATTGAAATATAATAATTACATAGAAAAAAAATTATGTTTTCTATAACACTAAAAACGACTTTACCACCAGAGTCAGAAAATATGGATTCAAGCTTTACCAGAAAGAGGGGTACGTTAACAAAAACAATTAAACTTTAAACACCAACTTCCGTAAGGCAAATAACTTTAAAAAATTAAAAAAAAATTGACCTTAAGGGTCAACTTAACCAGAAATTAAACATTAAGCAAAGAAGTTAAGATTAAGTGTTAACTAAATAACAACAAAAAAAATTAAATGGTTAACCAAACTACCTTAAGGAAAAAGAGAAAAATAATTACTCAAGCAACTTAAAGTCAGAGTTAACCAAAACTGCCAAAATTAAATGACAACAATTACTTTTCAACAAGGCAAAAAAAATTAAGATCAACTAAAAATAATAAAAAAAAAACAGATTAATAACTTTTAAGTCTGATAGCAGAATTAAGATAAATCATTACAGTTAAGATATTTTAATTCAGCAACTGAAGTATAGCTAAGTATGTATTACATAACACTCCTCAAAATATTTAAAACATTGAAATTAGGTATATTTGTCAGAATGCTTTTCTTGTATGGGAAGCATACCTGTGTTACTTGTATCGGAAGTAAAATGTTCAAACATTTCCGACTGTACTTTTGAATAAACTCTTCGCAGTAGCTCCCCCACTTCAGTGTACAGGCACTATTCAAAAATAAATTTCTCATTAAAACGCTATGTTTGTAGTTTTGCTAATAACGTTTTGATTAAAGGGTAAATATAATTTTATCAGGCGCAATAGTAATATAAGTTATATTATGATTCTTATTAGATACTAAATTATATACACTCACGTTTGTGAAAATTGCAACACCATGAAGGACTTACGCGAGTGAGCTGAAATTTTCAGGAAATGCAAAGTAGCGCATGATATGCAAATGATTAGAATTGCAAATCCGTAGCGCATGCGTATGCTGAGCAGCGCCCTCTGAACGGCTGATGGATCCGAATAAATAGACGGCTCTAGCGAGGCGTCTATGGTTATCGGTGGTTATCTGCTAGTGGTAAACGTTAACTCAATCTGTACTTATGCCTCGTCGACGAAAGAGAGCGAGATTTGAACAACTTACAGAGTTTGAACGAGGGAGAATCATCGGCCTTCGTGAAGCTGGATTGTCGTATCGTGCAGTAGCCTCTCGTGTGCAGCGTAACAGCAGCACAGTGATGCGCGTTTGGAAGCAGTGGACGGACGAGTGTCGGACAACTCGGAAATCCGGGAGTGGACCCCGAAATGTGACGTCAGCTCGCGATGATAGACACCTGGTCCGCATGGCGCGGACGGACCGTACAGCTTCCTCTAGACAATTGGCAGCACTGTGGTCAATAGCTACAGGTGTTTCATTGTGTGCTTCATCAATTCGTAGACGTCTGCTGCAGTGTGGACTGCGCGCACGGACTCCTTTATACAGGATCCCCCTAACGCACGACCATCGCCGCCTGCGGCTACAATGGGCCAATCAGCATAGAGACTGGCGTGCTGATTGGCAGCATGTCGTGTTTTCTGACGAATCCCGCTTTAATTTGTGGTACCATGATGGCCGCATTCGTGTCAGACGCTATGCCGGTGAACGCCACCTTCCGGAGTGCATTATCGAACGCCACAGTGGACGAACACCCGGAGTTATGGTCTGGGGCGCCATAGCATATCATAGACGATCTCAATTGCTACGAATTGTGGGCAATCTGAACAGCAACCGGTATATCCGTGAAGTTCTACAGCCCGAAGCTGTTCCCTTCCTTCAAAGCTTGCCAGGCGCTGTATTTCAACAGGACAATGCCCGCCCTCATACTGCTCGGATTGTTAAATCCTTCTTTGCAGCGCAGCAGGTACAGCTTCTTCCTTGGCCTGCGTGTTCCCCGGATATGTCGCCAGTTGAACATGTGTGGGATGTCATTGGTCGGCGTCTTGCTCGTGATCCTCGTCCTGTTGCGTCTGCAGACGAACTTTGGGTACGCGTACAAACGATATGGAATGCTCTTCCTCAGTCAGACATTCAAACTTTGTTTGACTCCATGCCACGTCGTGTAGCAGCACTTATTGCGGCGCGTGGTGGCCACACAAAATACTGATTCTGATCTCTTGTTCTTGTTTGTTTGCTTTGAACATTTAATCATTTATTTGTACCACTACCACTCAACTGTGTATTAAATTGCATTCAATTATGACGATTCCTTCTTGGTGTTGCAATTTTCACAAACGTGAGTGTATATAATCCTCGACATATCTGTGGTGGACGATATGGCCCCGGACCATACTTAGTGGATCATGTGATGAGAAGCTCTAAAATCTTATTACCCATTCTGTAAGTGTTTATAAAGTTAATCTCTAGTATTTTTTCAATAGTTACAAATACTTAATACTGTTATAAGATTATTGATAAGCGCGTTAATTTTAAGTAGATCCTTTTTGCATTAATAAAGAGTGCACTGGAATGATTTAAAATGCAAAAGTTGTAGATTTTACAAATTAAAGACTATTCAGTAGTTTTTTAATCCTTCAAATACACTTGTAAACAGTATACTGTTTTAAACTTAACTGGGGGTTTATTGCTGAGTATAGTGACAACAGCTTTCAATATTAGCAGTTTTCTGTGCCGCGTTATTTATTAGCACGCTGATATCGTAAAATAAAGCTATAAATCTTAAAGAATAGGGAAATGGAATGACTTCACGACATCTTCAATGTTCAGAATTGTGTAAATGCGCAAAAGGTAAGAAAGACAAAGTAATTTAATTTAAAATTAAAAAAAAAACATATATAAATAAATAAAATCATCCCGTAATAAATTTTTATTTACATTTCAAAATTTGGCAAGATGCGTACATTAGCCTCCAATTCACCCAATCTAGAGGAAATCAATATCCGCCCGACTTAATGGTCTCTTCTAAAAATACAATATTATTTAAAATGTCCTTATATTTTTATGATGTATAATAATTAATATCGGTTAAAATATAGGCTTTGATTGATGTTTTAGAAATGTTTAAAGAGCTTTCAGAATTGAATTAAATACGTACTATGTATTAATTGTTTACAGCAGGTTGTAAACTTCCCTGGTGTTAAGCCTGTATTTTTTTCTTTAAATGCTACAGTGGATGCTAGCGGTACACAATATACTACAACCTACAGTAAAACATATAAAAAAGAATAGTTTTAATGAAACAACTTCAATGCGTAGGGACTATTAGGTCTATTTCAGTAGGAAACAGGAAAAAGTGTACAGCGCTTTCTTGGTTATTTGAATCAAAGAGCCTCTAATTACGAGCAGGATGTGGTAACCACTTACACTGTCAATAGGTCTGATGAGGAAATGTGATAATCTAGTCAGTGATGAATGATTGTTATTTAATAACTAAAT
Organism: Stegodyphus mimosarum; assembly: GCA_000611955.2. Lineage (NCBI taxonomy): Eukaryota > Metazoa > Arthropoda > Arachnida > Araneae > Eresidae > Stegodyphus > Stegodyphus mimosarum. Next base: position 47,411 of record KK120647.1, read on the forward strand.
GCAAACTAAAACAGGGTAGGTTAAATAATTATAATAAATAATATACACATTCTTTATATCTATATCGCAATACAGGATGATTAAATTTTAATGGTATATTAAATTTTAAACTTTTTGTTTTCATTTCAAATGATCGTCACTTACTCTATTAAAACATTATCTGAAGTGACACTGTACGTGTAGTAGGGCTGACTGCCAAGATCATTCTGGATCGTAATTTGTCTAAAAACTGATCAGCTAAATCCAGTATGATTTGGCTAAATCAGCCAGAGCATTATTAAGAATGATTATAAGGATAGACAGACATAATGTTAATGAAGCATTATTTCCATCTATTTGAATAAAATACAGAAAAGGATTACTTAAAGCGGGAAAAACCCAGAAAAGAAAATCTGCGAAACGAATTGCATCGCTATATGAATAAGTTTAGGAGTCTTTTATGAACTCCCACTGATGCCAGTTCTGAAACGTTAAGACGTCTGGTGTCATTCAACACGAGTTACCCAAGATTGTCTATGTCGTATGCGGACACTTTCATGGCCCACTCCCTCCCCGGATCTGAGCATGTATGGGAGCAGACGAAAGGTATTTGTACTGCCATTATGCTGTAATATCCAGCAATTCAAAGCCCGTCATTACAATCAGTGTAATTCCATTCTTCAGCAGACCATATCAGATGCTTGTTTCATCTAATGTCGGGAGATCGTGCGGCCTGCGTCGGAGCATGTAGTGGAGCCACAGATGCGTTAACCATTAAGCAATATAAGCAGGTGCTTAGGACAGCAAGAAATGGAGCGCCGCAAAAGGGACTTAGTGTTCAAGGAAGGAAACACTACAAAAATTTTCTGTTGCTGGTTTTAGTATGGAATGTATGATGCAGCTAACCCAAGATGGATAGAGACGAAATCGAAAAATGGACAGGCTTTTTATTGAAAATATTTATGAGAGAAACATAATCTTTTGAGTGTTTGGGGGCTCTAACAGTCTTAATCTGGCTTGTATAGAGCACCGCTTTGTAGAAGAGTACTCGGTTGTATTTCACAATTTATTCATTAATTACTCTGCTGCTTTGTTTTGAGATCATGAGTAGCTTTCCTATCTACTTTTATATCTACTAAATCAAATTTGCATCCCATGCTTTTTTTATATGCTAATGTCATTGACCTTGAGTGTATTTCTAATATTTCTAGTTTTCTTGAATTCCATAAAATTTGAAGTCATTTTACATATAAGACATTTCATTTCATTCTCGGCTTTCTTACAAGTGAGGTCGTCATATATTCGAATCAGTATAGCATACTATTTTAAAATGGCTCGATTTGTTATATTACTGTTAGATATGCGAAAAATAAATGAAAAGTTTTATAGAACATAGTTTGACAGTAACTGTTAATGGACAATCATTTATTTTGAGAACAGAAATTTTTATTTTTTTCCTGAAACCAGAAATTTTTTCAGACGCTAATTAGAAAGAATACCCAAAAACTTCTCCCTTCCTAAACTAAACATTAAACTTCAGTAGAAGTGAAAATAAAAGGTGGTTTCAATCATCTAAATCTAGACTTCTATCTCAAGCTGGCAGTCAACTTTTTGTCGAGAATCGATATACAAGGAAAATAGGAAGTAGGGCAGTTTCGAGGGAAGGAAAGAAAGATTTTTTTATCCCTTTTATTTCTGATATTCGAGAAAGGATTAAGTCTGCCACTGAAAATAATGCCTCTAGGATTCTAAATCCTGACTGAAAAGACCAAGCACACAGATTTTCTCGCGAGAGGTATATATTTTTATTCTTTAAATGTTTTCGTTTCCTACGAAAGAAAGGGTTATGTTGACGATATGTTTGTTTTGGTGTCACCTTCACATGTCACAAATATCTGACTCTCTTACTAAGAATCTTGGGACAGCTCATTTAATCGCAGTTGACCAGCTTTTGTCTTCGGTGTTTTTATATTTCGGAAAGAAAAATATGATATCTAATAATGCAGGTAATTTATAAGTCAAGCCTTGATTAAACATCGCGAAAACAAGAGGATTTCCTCAGCCATTCCTGCAAAGTACACTAGTGCACACTTGTAGGCATCGGGACTGAAACGATTAAAATGAAATTCTAAAGCGATGACACGAATACAGTTACAGAAGATGACAGAATTCCTAATATTGTTTTATTGTCACTTGCATTTTCAAAAAGAATGCATAGGAGCACTTTTTTAGTAAATTTGAAATTTCGAGAGAATGTGAGGAAAGTATCTTGGTTTTCTTTAAGATTAACACCAATTTTAAGCAATATGGTTAAATTTATGTGACAGTACATTGACACTATGCTCTGAAATGTTTTTATTGCAATCAAATAACTAAAACAAATCCTGAAAAGTATTACAATGCTTTTTTATATGCTACCTTAAAAGCACGACTTTTATGCATTCGCAAGCAATCTCGGGCAGCAATTCAGGAAGGCCCTTCAAGCTTGCAATTATACCTCGTTCTGATGGAAGAGATTCTGTTGCTTTATCATGAAAAAATAGTTTTTCCATGATGAAAAAATTATAAAAAAGCAAAATCCGGATTTTATGTGGGTCTCTAGGTGTGGATTTATTTCATTTTGAAAAGTAAATACTGTGTACAGCTTGCTGAATCCTTGCAAAGCGCTGAACATAATGGGAAAATATATGCGATCGCAGTTTGCAGAAGTAAAAGTTGTTGACATGATGTATGCTTCTGTTAACAAAAGCAAATACTTTAATATTATCTTCTATATATCCTGTATTTCCTTTCTTTGTAAATATATCAGGACTTAGCATTCTGTGTGTATTCTTTGAGAACATGGTAAATTCTGTAAAGGGTTCTTATCCTTACGTTCTAAGTCCTGAACTGGAACAGGGAGCGGAAGGTACGCTATGTTCTGGTGTAACTGCTGGGCTGGAGAATAACTGCACGTGAAGGGATTTGAAATCCTCTTTTATTCAATCACTATTAAATACAAAACTTCCCAGCTCGGAAGAGATACAGAACGTAAAAGACCGCACTTTGGTCAACTTAACAATCAAATAAATTTAAATAAATTAAAATAGAACTTAAATTAAACTTTGCTTCGCAGAGCAATTCGCGGAAGTTGGCCTCTATCTAAAAGGGTGCGTAGCAAGGTATACTAAATACTACCGCACTTTAATTTATTTTACAATGCAATCACGTAGTAAGCACTATGGCTTATAAATTTAAACTGCTAGCTGGTCAGGCGAACGTTGAGCAGCGTGACCGTGATCTGAGGCAAAGCTCTCACACACCGAGAGGTTTCTACCTCTGGCTTAAATAGTGCTTGGCTGAACTTCAAAAATTAGCATAAGCTAAAAACGCGCGCTTCTTCTGACAGGAAGTTGAAGCAGAGAGGAGATAGAAAAGATTTAAATTAAAATAAACTTGGTTAGTTTAACTAAAACCTTACAAACTTCCCGCCAGAATTGCGATAGTTAAACTACTTTGGTCCAAACGGACCATGTTGAAAACTAGCAATTCTAAATAGTCGAAAATTTCACTGTTCTAAACTTAGGCCAACTCTTACAAGGCAATATATGTTTGTGTAAAATACAGACGAAATTTTCTGGAACAACAATCTTCAACATTTTTTTTTTCAAGTCTTATTCTTCAAACAGTCTTACTCCTTCCAGCAAAATCTGGAAGGAAAACAACTTTAGTATGACATAATAACAGAATAATTCTAAGTGGTACAAATCCTTATTTTTTTTTTTTTGTAATTTTGCACACACACATTATCATTCAAGCACAATTAAATTCTTCCCCCGTATGCTCTCTCACCGGTGTTGGATGTAAAGCAAACCGCCATTGCGGGTTTTTATGTGTTCGGGGGTGTTCAACTCTTCCACCTACAATCGACTAACATTAGTTAGAACTTGACATACGAGACCTGAAAAAAACGCCCTATAACCAGCTAATCCTAAGGTTCTCACTAGCTTTATGTCTAACACTTTAAGTGTATTTGGTGGAGAGCCTAATTAACACTTGCATTCTAAAATAGTCAATCTTTAACTTTTCATGCATACAAATTCGCAGTTTGCACACAACATTCACATTAATATTGCACTTAACGTGCATTGCTAGCATAATATTATTTGTTACATTTCATAACACATTAACAATTTCATAGCAATCCTGAAATGCAAATAGAGGTTAAATTTCTAAGCTTACAGAAATATAGGTTAAATTTCTAAGCTTACAGCAAGTGCTTCCTATTCCTTTCTCAAGGTACTTTCTTGAAATATCAAATTACATTGAATTAATAGTCTACAGACTAAATCGTGTTTTTCAATTTTCCGAATTTTCATTCTAGACATTTTACAAGTCTTTAGACAAAGCGTCATACAAAATCATTTAGTTAACATATTCTTTTCAGCAATTCATTGCTTTTACAGAATTAATCTATTTACAAAACATTAAGTGATTTTAAATCTTTGAAAATTACAATTTCTTTTAACAAAACATTTTACTTTCCATATGAGGACTTATCGCTCACTTGGCGTAAAAGTCAACCTCGCTTGAGGTAAAATCAGCCCTGCAACTTGCAGTATACTCAAAAATTAACTAAACTTTTGAATACGAAATTGTACTTATCTTATTATGATCGTCCATCCTTTTCTTGGCCCAATCTTTAAAACTTGAGTAAGTTGTGGCCTGGTTCAGTTTCCTCGTTTTTCGTTGTTCTTTCGGAGCCTGCTCGTCTCTTTTTCTTTTGAAATTCCGTCGTTGTATCCTCGGCAATTTCCTTTGTAGAGGAGGTTGCTCCGCTGGACGTTTGGTGGACTGGGCCCTTCTCTCCTGGGCCCTTGCTCGTTGCTTGTCCTGGTTCCTGCTGTATTCGGGAAGTTGATTCTCAGGCTGCAATCGACGTTTCTTGCTTCTCAGGCACCTGTCCGATGATTCCACAGTTCTTTTGGATACATTGGGCTTCCCTTGCCCATTCTGCTTTCTTCTCTTGGTGCGCTCGTAATTCCGTTCGTAGATTTGTTCACCTGCATCGTGAGACTTTCTTTTGAAACCACCTTTTTGGTTCTTATTTCTTTGTTGGGGGGGAGCTTTCTTCTTCTGACATTTCGATGCCGTTGTAGCTGGTTCCTGCTGTTTTTGCTGACGTATATCTTCCTGGCTAGTCGATTGCCTCGGATCCTGAAACGAATCTTTAAATACAGCCATTTTGCTGCGATTATAGAACGGTTTTATTTGGTCCACATTCGCTTTGAGCGTTTGACCATCATTTCTTTTTAATATAACCACTGCCCCCGTAATTTGTTCAATTGTGAACGGGCCTTCAAAACGCGGAAAAAATTTCCCCACCTTTTCCTCTGGGGCATTTGACAAGTTGTGTTTAATCTTCAACACTTCATCTCCCACATTGTACTTGACCTCTCTTCTTTTTAGGTCATAGTACAATTTCTGTTTTCTTTGGGCCATTTCTATATTTTCCGTCGCTTCCCGTATTAACTTTTGTATATCACTCATTTTAAATTCTTCTGCCCTTTCCTGTACAAAGAACAGTTTATCTAGGGGGGTCAAGATCTTTCTTCCTAAGAAGAGTTCAGCGGGTGTTTTTTGTGTAGTATCGTGTTTGGCGGTCCTAAGTGCAAATGCAAATTCATTTATATGGCTATCCCAGGTAGAGTGATAGTTTTTCACATAACTACGAATTATTTTCACTACATTTCTATTCACCCGTTCCGCTATGTTTGACTGCGGACGATACGGGACCATCTTTAGATGACGTATGCCCAGTTTTGCACACATTTCCTCAAACATTTTACTAACAAACTGAGGACCATTGTCTGAAATAACTTTTAGGGGCGCCCCGTATTTTAAAATATACTTATTTAGAATTGAATCTACTACAATTTTTGCAGACGCGCGTTTTAACGGAATTAACTCTAACCATTTGCTAAAATGATCCACTATAACTAAAAGATATCGGCTTTTATTAACTTTACTTCGAGGGTAAGGTCCAAGTAAATCGATGCCTATTATTTGATTTGGGAATTCTGATTTAATACTATTTAGGAACCCGGCCGGGCGGAAATTAACATAATTATTTAATTGACATGTTGGGCACGACTGGACATACGCCCTAGTAAACTTTTGCAGTTCTGGAAAGAAAACTGCCTCGCGAACTCTCTGAACAGTTTTTCTTATACCTAAATGAGCCGAAATGGCACAATCATGCAACTCTTCTAATACATTCAACCTCATGCTAGCTGGGATAACCGGTCTATATTCATGATTCTCATTAGTAGCTTTCGTATAGAATAACAGTCCGTCAATTAATTCGTAATTTTCGGCCCTATTTCTTATCGGCACAATATCCGGATGATTGAAATTCTCAGGGTCGGCCAAATAATTGTATATATTTTTGAACTCCGGATCTTTTTTGAGTTCGGCTATTACTGTTTCACGAGAATCTAATACTTTGGATGTTAACATGGCTATCTTAATTACACTTCCATTTTCATCTAAGTTAATTCTGCTTAAAGCATCTGCCACAACATTTTCCTTTCCCGGCGTATGTTTAATTATTAGGTTATATTCCTGTAATTTGAGAGCCCACCTTATTAATCTGGGTGATAAATTTTTTCCAGAATAGAGTCTAGTGACCGCCGCGTGGTCGGTATATACAGTTACTGGAGAACTTCCAAAGAACACACGAAATTTCTGTACTGATGCTAACACTGCGAGAGTTTCTCTCTCTGTTGCGGAATAGTTTCTTTGGGTTTCATTTAATGTTCGGCTGAAAAAAGCCACGGGCTGACCATTTTGGGAAAGCACTGCACCAATCGCGAAATCTGAAGCGTCCGCTGAAATCTCTAATCCTTTATCCCCTTCTGGAAATTTTAAGACGGGAGCTTGAGTCAATGCGTCTTTCAATTTTTGAAACGCCAAGTTGGCTTCTGCTGACCACGAAAACCTAGCTTTTTTTCTTTTCAACTTTAGCAGTGGCTCAGCTATTTTTGCAAAGTCTTTAATGAAAGCCCGGTAATATGAACACATCCCGAGAAACGACGATAATTTCTTCGCTGTTTTAGGAACAGGATAATTTCTAATGGCTACTATTTTTGACTGATCCGTTTCGATTCCCTTTTGGGAAATTTTAAATCCTAAATAACGTAACTCTTTTGCGGCAAATTTACATTTAGACGCATTTATCTTTAAACCAGCTTCGTTTAACAATGAAAATACTTTTCTTAAATCTTGTAAGTGTTGTTCTAGAGTACTACTCGTAATTATAATATCGTCTAAATATATGAAAGTGCTTTTACCAAGGACTGGTCTTAAGACGATGTCCATACATCTTTGGAACGTTGCCGGCGCGCCGGATAATCCGAACGGCATTCTAAGAAATGCGTACGTACCAGATTTCGTTATGAACGCGGTTTTGTGTACGTCCTCGGGTTTTACCCCAATCTGAAAATAGCCACTCGTGAGATCTAATGTAGTCATGTATTTTGTAGACGAAATATTTCGAATAATTTCTTCAATTATCGGCAACGGATATACAGGATATTTTGTAACTGAATTTAACTTGCGATAATCTATAGCAAAACGCCACCGCTTCGGGTGCGTAATCGGGTAATCATTATTTTTCTTACACAGGACAACGGGGCTAGCATAACTGCTAGAAATTGGCGTGATGATTTTATTCTTTAACATCTCTTTAATATGATGTTCAATTATTTCTTCTTTTGTCCTATCATATCTATATGGCTTTTGCCTAACTGGCTGAGCGTCCCCCGTGTCAATGTCGTGGTTCACCACCTGCGTAAAGCCTGGTACATCACTAAATAAATTCGCAAAGTGACTTACCAGACCTTGGATTTTCTCTTTTTCCTCTGCTTGTAAATGTTCCAAGTCCAGCTGCGGGGGCTTATCATTCTTCGCTTCAATTGGCTTCATATTTAATGTTAGTTCTCCCCCCTTGAAATCAATTTTTGCTTCTGCCAAACTAAAAAAGTCCACACCTAGAATAATACAAGTCTGCAGGTTACGCACAATATAAAACAGGATTCTTACCTGTTCGTTGTTGATACGCACGAACAATGGTACTTTTCCTAAACAGCTACATTTTTCTCCTTGGGCCGCTATGACATCCGTGTCTCTTGCACTAAAAATTCTGTAACGTCGAAAGTGCTTCTTAAAGAATCTTTCCGATACGAAGCTGCTTTGGGCTCCTGTATCCAAGAGGGCTGTCGCCGGTATGTTGTTGATTAGAACTTCAATCTTCGGCAAACTCAAATTCTTAACGACCACGGTGTTTAAATTGATTTTGGAAGGGTTTTGCGCTGCTTCGGACTTCTTCACCTTCCTCGAAGAAATCCCTCTTAGTTTAAATTCTTTTTCTTCTGGTTGCCCTCGGAATCTTTGCTTGTTCTTCTATTAAATTCCCTTCGTTCGCCGCTCGCTTTAGGAGACACATCTTTCTTCGGCCATTGCTTCGCCTTATTCCCGTAACTTTGATTTTGCTTTTGCTGCGGTCTTGGCGAACTCCACTGACTTCTTCGCTCAAATTGGCGTCGTCGTTCGTTGTCGGCTGTTCTTCGGCTTTCAAATTGTACCGCGAGCTCAAATAATCTGTCTAATGTTGTTGGATTTCTTAGTTCGATGAAATCTTGAACTTGGGGCAGTAGCCTAGGAAGTATAACTTGAATAATTTCAGGATCCGGGCGACTTCCATACAAAAGCTTGAAAACTTGAATTTTCCTCAAAATAAAATTAGACAAATCTTCTATTCTTTCTTGGTATCGGCTAAACAGTTCAGCTTCCAATCTGGCTCGATCTCGCACCACGGGAAATGCTTTCACTAGAGAATTCTTGAAATTTTCATACGTGTATGTGGGGCTTCCTGGTTCCCCCAAGAGATTCTTTCCGATGCACTTGAACCAACTTAGCGCTTGGCCCTTCAAAGCGCTGGTAGCAAGAGCGACTTTCTGAAATTCGTGGACTGGATATAGCATGAAGTGGGAGTCTAGCTTTTTTATGAAATTCGTGGACTGGATATAGCATGAAGTGGGAGTCTAGCTTTTCCAGGAAATTGATTACGGCTGTCTTGCCGTCAAAACTTGCCGCTGGCTTCATGGCTGCTCGCATGGTTTGTACGATGTAGCCGAATCCTTCTATGCCAGGAGGTGCTATCTCAGGATTCTGGACAGGTACAGCAGGTGTCTCAGGTTCGTATTCTTGTTGGTGAGGCCATCCTCTTCTTTCTGTGCGGGCGCCACTATCAGGACTTAGCATTCTGTGTGTATTCTTTGAGAACATGGTAAATTCTGTAAAGGGTTTTTTACCCTAAATATCAAAGCCCTGAACGGAAACGGGGAGGGAAGGGTACGCTATTTTCTGATGTAACTGCTGGGCTGGAGAATAACTGCACGTGAAGGGATTTGAAATCCTCTTTTATTAATTCACTATAAAAAACAAACCTCCCAATTCGGGAGAGATACAGAACGTAACAGACCACACTTTGGTCGAACTTAACAATCAAATAAATTTAAATAAATTAAAATAGAACTTAAATTAAACTTTGCTTCGCAGAGCAATTCGCGGAAGTTGGCCTCTACCGAAAAGGGTGCGTAGCAAGGTATACTAAATACTACCGCACTTTAATTTATTTTACAATGCAATCACGTAGTAAGCACTATGGCTTATAAATTTAAACTGCTAGCTGGTCAGGCGAACGTTGAGCAGCGTGACCGTGATCTGAGGCAAAGCTCTCACACACCGAGAGGTTTCTAGCTCTGGCTTAAATAGTGCTTGGCTGAACTTCAAAAAATTAGCATAAGCTAAAAACGCGCGCTTCTTCTGACAGGAAGTTGAAGCAGAGAGGAGATAGAAAATATTTAAATTAAAATAAACTTGGTTAGTTTAACTAAAACCTTACAAATACAGGATATATAAAAGAATATTTTTTGTAAATACAGGATATCTGCATTTTATTTCTTTGGGCATATTTTCAATTGTTTATTTTGTCCTCTTTGCTATCGTTTCGTACAATTTAATGGTTTAGTCATGACATCTTTTATACAAAAATGTCTTAAAATTATTAACAGTTTTATATCACGAACTTTCTTACAAGAACAACTTTTAGGTATACTCATATTTTAGAAAAGTTTTTAATTTACAGATTGTTTTATATATATTATTTTGTCACAATATTTTAGATGTAAATGAACGCATACATATTTACTCTGCAATAATTATTAAAAAAGAAAACTAGATATTTGTTCTTATATTGGCTTAAAGGTTAGTATTTTCATTAAACGTGTAAAGAATCTAAGTTGTCAGAAGAAAGATCATCGCGTAGGAGAAATTTTTAACTCTTGAATTAAAAGGCAAGCTGTTAAGGTAAAAATTATATGACACGATTTCTTACATAAAAATAATAGCCGTTATAATCTGGCATTAGTAATAATTGCATCTGGCTAAACGCTGCAAAAATTTTCTGGCTATTACCAAAAGAATTTGCATGGTTTGAGGGATGAAAAAGTTGTAAATTGAGAGAGAAGAAGGAATAAATCTTTTTGTGTAATGAAAATAATCCTTACAATTAATTTTCAAATGAAAAATTCTTAACATGCTTTTAATTAGCAAGAAGAGAAACGACCTCTTTTTTTAATTATGTCAAGAACAACAAAGTTATCTTTTCTAATAATAAATTTTACTTATTTGAGGTTAATGCAAAAAAGCCCCCGAAATGGTAATTTCTCGATCAAACATAACTTATGGTATCTAGAATTTAATTTTACTTTATTTTTAAAAGATTGATATTGGTAATTTACTTTTGGACATATGGAGTATTAAAAGTATACACGAGAGTACTTGCAATGAATAGCTACTCGTTAGCTCTTTTCCGAATTACTCAAGATCACATCCACTCCTTAGTAAGTATTTCTTTAAGAATATTTTAGTATTCGCAGCTTTCAACACCATATCTAGTATGCAGGAATCAACTTATCGTGATTATATTCAAGAATGCTTAATTCAGAGCACTTGAATTTTCCCTTCAAAGCATTTTTAGAACTTACATTTGGAAAAATCAAAATAATAGCTCCCCTAAGATAATTATAAAAATGCTATTATGTATGGAGAACATAATTTGTTAATATACTCAAAATACTCAAAATATAAAAATTCATCTCTTAGGGCTCTAGATATTTGGTACTCCAATCATCAAGGTCTCAGGCTATTGTTTCTAGAAAAAACAAACTTCTCTAATTGCTTTGTTTTATTATGTGCTTTAAGTTTATTTATGTGTTCTAGCAAAATCACAAATTTATTGAATCTTTCAATAACAAATATTGTACGCTTAGTTTTCATATTTTAATTCAATAGAAAATTTATCTTAGTTTTATTTTAGTTGAATAGAAATAAGTTATTACTTTCCTGGAGCAAATTATAAGCATTTAATTTTTTTAATTTGAGTACAGTAAAAATAAAAACAAATAAAGGCGTATAGTTGTGAGACTGAAAAATAATATATTTTCTTGATTTGGGTGAAAACGGAAATAAGTTAGACACAAGGAAAATAAAATCTAGTATTATGATAAAAAATGCATCGGGAATGATTCTGTTAAAATAGAGCATGCACAAAATCGCTTGTAAAGACTTTTCTGAAGTTGTTTCGATTTTCTTCGACACCAAGAAACAATCCGAATTTAAGTTTCTTTTGTTGTTGTAAATAAATTAATTTTTAAAGAGTAAGGAATTTTTGCTCTGGAGATTTTCCAAAATGAGGAATATAAATGAGCAAAAAATATGCATTAAGCTTATTTTTATAGTATGCTACAAACACAAATGTTACAAAAATCTTATGACAACACTTAACCAAACGTTTTTACAGATATAAGACGTTTAAAGTAGGCAGGTATGCGTGGAAGACGAACCACGCACTAATATACTATTCACTTAGCACTAATGAACCACATCCCGATCCTATCAGAGACTTACCGATCGTCATTTTACAATTAGAGATATTTCTGAACAGACTTCTATATTATTTGAATCATATCAAATAATTCTGAAAGATCGTATGAGCTTACTGCACCTTGCTTTTCGAGACGTTCCAAAAACATTGAATTTCTTTCCTAAGCAACGGCATGTTCAAGCGACTCAAGACATGGTTTTTCCAAGCAAGACCTTCTTAAAATCCATTTATGACTCTTGGTCGGAAACAGCTCAACGAGCAGATGAATAGGGCTCGATAGGCAAAGCCGGACCGAAAAGGCCACGTTAAAGTCAGTCAAAAAGCAAGGTAACTCTAAATGCTTTCTTCATTTGTCGTGCGGTTATGTTGCTGATTTTTTAGCAACTAGTCAAACTGCTACCAAATAATATCACACTGTTTTGTTGGCTTCCCTTGCAACAATGCATATAAAATGCCTTGATTTGCAGCGAAGTAACTCATGATTTTGGAGCACGGCAAAGCCTCTCTCACAATTTTCTTATTGTTCATTAACATTTGAACAAAAAATCAACAAATATGGATTCGAAAATTCTACATTTGCCTGATGTGACATGTGTGACCCTTGGGGTTTTTAAATTTAGGTAATTAAAACTGACTTTTCGGGTAATCATCTTTTGTTTACTTAAGCAATAAATGAAAATTCGCTGCTAGACCTGAAGACAGTTCACGATTGTATTGGAAAAAGTGTTAGAAGTAAACTGCAGTCGGAAGGATTACTTTGAAAGGTATATATTAAACAATAAAATCCTGTTTCTAGGAAGTCCATGCCCAATACTTTTTTTTAATCACGGTACAGTTTTATTGTTAAATGTGTTTTGAAGAAAGTGTATGTAATGTGGTTTATGAAAATAAAAATATTTCTTTTTTTTAAACTTTTACCAGTCTTTGATGAAATGAAACACATGGTAAAAAAATGAATTTTCTGAATTACCTATTTTTCGTACTGAAATATTCCATGCATCGTAGTTTGCGTACAGAAAAACCCGATTTGTGTAACATTTGAATGGTCTGTAGTTTGATACAGTTCACATATTCTGAGGTTTTTTCCTGAGTTTATACACATGATTTGTAGATAAATATTTGTCTCACTGATGGCTGTGTTAGTGTAATAACTCCTTGCAAGTTTGCTACACGGCAGTAAACTAGGAAAACCAAATAAGATGAGTTCTAATATTTGCTTTACTACTGAATAGCAATTTGTGACTAATTCTTTTAGCAGTTAAAAAATCTTGTATTGGTATTATACACTGAGTCTACAAAATTCCTAATCTGGCTTGTGTTTTCACAGTTCTTGGCCATAGACATATGCTTCAAAGTACAAAGATATTTTAAATGATGTAGAATTCATGTTTTCGTTTTTTTAAATTCAAAGAAAAATTAATTTTATATACGGTATTAAATTTAACTTGTTACACGTTCCTACGTGTCCTGTACTTATGTTTAGAAACATTTTGAACTTGTTATAAAAAGAAAATACTGAAAGTTTCACAAAAGCTGTAAACAAAGAATATTAGAGTGCTTTGTGGCATAAAATCACTAATTAAATATAACTGTTTTAATTCGCGTATTAAGCTATGTATCAGTACTTTGTGAAAGATTGTTTCAAAGTTATGCATGCAATTAATGTACCCTACAATGAATATTTTTAAAAATGAGTAGAGGAAAAAAATCGTATTAAAATCAGATAAGATTTGGATGCTTTTAAAATTTATATAAACTGAAAGACTAACAAAAGAAATAACTTTATCAATGAACAGTTTTATTTTAGTAGAGTGATCACGCACATTGGAATTTAATGAAAATTTTAAGGAAATATTCTATGACAGTATTCTGAGTAAACTACGTATTTCCAAGTAAATATCAAAGCAGAGGTGTATTTAAATTTTTATAACGCAGTTTTTATGCTTCTGTTCTGCAATATTTCTAGAGAAAAATAAAATTTGTTCATAGATTTATCGAAAAAGGATTTTGAAAAGGATACGTTTCCAAGTCTCCTTAATACTATTTGTAGATTTTATTCAAGCATGCTTTTTATCTCATGAAAACCTGTTTCTGACTGCGTAAAACAATAATAATATTTGTGTAACCACACACTATTTTCACCAATCTGAAAAATGTACAGGCATTGATATTTAAAAAATAATTTTAAGTAACTTAATTTCTTTTATCCAAGATAAAATAAATAACTGCTAATAATTCCGAAACAGATATTTTTTAAATAACTAAGGGGGGCTGAGAAGTTTATGATGAAATGAAAGCAATTTATTATTTTTAATTAAAATAGCTTCACTTCAAAATTTTAAAAGTAATGAAGTTTTTTATCTTCTGATTGATATTGCTGTATTTATACTATAACGCATTTAGATGTATTATTGAATGTATTATTGCTTTTAATACAATGAAGGAATTATTGATTTCAACACGTCCTACGCAAATTATCGTGATACTTCTGATATGCGGTTGATATGATTAGATGAAATGAGGGTGCAGATGATTGGTTGCACATTTCAGATGCTTTGATGAGAATCTTGAGATTCATATCTGAAGAAAGAAAAATGAATCACAGAATTCTAGAAACTAGATTTTTCTGTACAGGTGTTCAATATTAAGAGATTTTTCAAATTTCGCTTATTATCTCTGGTACTAACGGATATATATTAATGAAATTTAGTATTAATAGAGGTTGATACACTAGTCATGGATCGTTCGTAAGGCTTATCGACGCGGGAAAATCTAAAATAGAGATTGAAAGATCGGGGACAAAAATGCGTCTAATATGTTACTTCTTATACAGCTCCCATAACGTGTTTTCATACTAGAAAAGAGACAGTGTTCGAATTCTTATGGCAGTCGGTTTCCCTCCTGCAACAACGCTGTTTTCAAGTCTAAGAGGTTTTGTGGGAGAGAAAGGAAAGATGCAATTGCATTCCCGAGAAAATCCCAAGCATATCCTATAGAACATAGGTCTGAATATCTGGTGTGACCATCCAGTTAATATCCTAGCTTTCTAGTAAAATCATCGCCTAGATTAGCTTGTGCCTCGTTGTTAAATAGTCACAGAGCTTCTGTCAAAGATACGAAAGGCTGGGTGGTCAACCAGCACGATGTCTGCTCGGATCATAAAACATCCCATGCCGTACTACTCATCTTCCAAAGTGTTGGAGGACAGGTAGCGGTTCTCTGGCCCTCTTTAGATCAAGGAACATAGAAACGCAGTAGCTAACATGAATCGGGATTAATTTGTTAAGAGAACGTCTCTGCATTGATGTTTGGTCCAAGCCTATGTTAACCTTTTTATGTGTGCAGTTATCTCTGATTTCATTTTTTTATGGATGATAATGCTCGTCTGCGTAGATATAATCTAGTGGATGATTTTCTGAAAAGCAGGAGCATTAAGAAGATGACCTAACCAGAAAGATATCCAGACCTAAATTTTGTAGACCATGTCTGGGACGCTCTTGAAAGGGCAGCTTTAGCTGGTCTTTCCTAACATAGAATATTCCAGGACCTGAAAGCAGCATTGCTGTAGAATTGGTACAAAGACTCATAAAGGGGCTTCATTCTGAAATTCTACATTCTACAATGAAATTCTACATTACAGAAGAGATTTGAGAAAATTTTGCTAAATTTATAAGGTATTTTTCCCGCCTTCTTCGCATGCCTTCGTGGTGTAGTGGTCTGCATGCTCGACGCGTAACCGAGAGGTCCGTGGTTCGATTCCCGGCGAAGGCATTGCTCATTTTTCACATGTCTCCTGCTCCTAAATAACCTAATGTCTCTACACTGGCGCCCGAACTAAAAAGGTGGTGGATGATGATTCTCCACCAGCGCGATTTGGCGATTGGGTCCCCAAAACCCCAGTCGCCCTTTAAAAGGGGGAGTATATAAGGTATTTCTCCCGCCTTCTTCGCATGCCTTCGTGGTGTAGTGGTCTGCATGCTCGACGCGTAATCGAGAGATCCGTGGTTCGATTCCCGGCGAAGGCATTGCTCATTTTTCATATCTCCTGCTCCTAAATAACCTAATGTCTCTACAAATTTCAGACATGGAATTAGAATTTTTTTGGCAGCATTTTGATTGTGTCCTGACAAAAAGGCAGCATGTTCTATTAGTATAGCAGACAATCTTTGTCCAGCCAGTGGATAAAATCAACCAGATGAGTTACAGCAAGTGATGTAATACTACAGTAATTAAAACGGTAGGTAGTAGTAGGTTAGCATATATATTGCAACATAAGTGCAGTACTGAGAATTGCTGTTGTGACTAATCTCGCTTGTCTAAAATTAGAGCAATCCCACGAAATTCATCGTGGCAAGGAATCAAGATTGCGCCTGTTGTTGGCAACAGTCTTGGGAGCCATACAAATGACAATACGACTTTGCTCAGTTCCACTCCCAGTTTTGAAGGAATGCACCCTGGGGGCCACGGGTCTGAGGATCTCCCACCCCTTCTTCTCCTGCCACCAACCACTCGAGGGGACTGTTGGCTGGCCGCATATTTTGAGTACCCTCATGCCTCACATACACTATACAAGCACTTATGCCACCTATGCCTTCTGGGATTCGAATCCGCGCCCTTCGGCGTGGAGTCACTAACTACTTACCTGGCTGAACGACCTGAGAATTGCATAATTCATAGTTGAGGATATGAAACTTTAATACATCACGATATCCACAGTATAATCTTATAAACATTTGATTAACTAAGGTATTTTTTACTTTATTTTCAACTTGCTTTTACTCAAAAATAATATTTTGTAAGGAATTAATTGTACTCTTAGCGTAATGTTTAGTATATAATGTGATTGATTTTTTCCCTGGCATTTAGAAGGACAAAATTTAGTGTTCAAGCGAAATCATAGAGAATTTTCCTACTATTCAAAATTCATTATCTTCTCTATAATGTGACTCTAAACAATATTAATAACATGCTTTAGCGTATTTACGTACTATTGGTGCCGCTTATTGTAAACAGGAATAATGTTATCCTTTGGATATTGTAATTGAGTTTCTACACCTTCGTTCATTTGTGTACGAAAACATAGAAAATTGATCACTTATTATGATAAGCGATCAGTTAATATTATCCAACTGTTATAGAATGAAATTTTAAAACTGAAATAAGATCGCATAATAAGAAATACGAGGGTAAGTTGAAAAATAAGTTTCCCCTGTCGACTGTGGTCAGAGTTGTGTATGAAAGTCAAAAAATAGAATGAGACATTAAAGATATGACATACCTTTATTTTTCCACATAGGTACCAAGTACATTGAGACATTTGTCATATCGCTTGATAAGCTTCAAAAAGCCCTCCAGGAAAAAATCAGGGCTTTGAATATGGAAGAAGAGTTGAAAGGCTTGTTTCACTTCAGTATTGCTTCCAAAGCGCCTTTCCCCGAGATTTTTCTTCAAAGCCGGAAACAGATGGAAGCCGCTTGGTGCGAGATCAGGACTGTATGGCGGATGGTGTAGGCGCTCCTAACCAAGAGTTGCAATATGGTTTTGCGTTGCCGTCGTCGAATGTGGTCTGGCATTGTCATCCAACAGCAGAACGCCAAATGTGAGAAGGGCAAGCCGCTTTTTCCGAATCGCCTCTTTCAATTTCGACAGGGTGTCACAGTAGCGCGTAGCATTGATGTTGATAGTCATCGTTCTCGTAGCCATTGATAGTCATCGTAGTCATTGATAGCCATCGTTCTCGTAGCGCGTAGCATTGATGGTTCCAACCTCCAAAAAGTCCAGCAACAAAACTCCTTGGGCGTCCCAGAAAACTGTGAGGAGCACTTTACCTGCAGAGGGAGTTGTCTTGAACTTCTTTCGGACAGGTGATGACGGATGTTTTCACTCCATAGATGCGGCCTTCGATTCTGGCGTGAAATGGTGGACCCACGTTTCATCCCCCGTCACAATCCGAAACAGAAAGTCATTGCCATCTTCATGGTAACGCACGAGATGTTCCAGGCTGACCCCCATGCGTTGTTCCTTGTGTGTCGAGGTCAATTGTCGGGGCACCCATCGTGCTGACACTTTTCTGTATCGAAGAATGTCGTGGATGATGTTTTGAGCTCGCTCTGAGGTAAAGCAATTCAAGCAAGGTAAAGCTCGGATTAATTCAAGCAAGGTAAAGCTCAAGCAAGTAATTGATTAATTCAAGCAAGGTAAAGCTCGGATTTGCTTTACCTTGCTTGAATTAATTGATTTAAGAAAGAGTTAATTTAGATATTATTTTGGTGTAAGTTCAATCAGCCAGTTCCAGTCTCCGCTTTTAATTAGAAGAACGTTAGTAATTTATTTATTTTAGTTTGTCCGGCACCAGTCAGTTAAGTTAGGCAAAGTTATATAGTAAAAGTTAAAACCAGAAATTTTTTTTTGTATTTAACAAAGATAACGTAATGGAATTCTAGATGACATAAAATACTACTTCACGTTTTTTAGTCTGACATTTTTATGGAAGTTCTGCTTTAAGAAATGCACTTATTTTATGTAGTTGTTATATCACTCTTGAGAAGGAAACAAATTTAACAACTGCGTTGTGAATTTATAATTTTCGTGAATAACCCTTGAGCCTTGATGCTAGTGAATCAATGTATCCTAACATTTTAAAAAAAGAAGCAAAATAATCAGTATTAACTTTTAAGAAAACCTTAGAGTTTATTTTTCGAACAGATAAAATTATGTCAAAATCAATTTTAGTATGAAAATAACCTGAGAAAATTGCAACTTTACCCGTGAAACATTAATATTTGTTTTCAATAAATTCTGCAATTTCAAAATAAACAACATAAAATTTCTATAACTATTAATTGAGCATAACTATTAATTGAGCATAACCTGGGGTATGAAAATAACCTGAGAAAATTGCAACTTTACCCGTGAAACATTAATATTTGTTTTCAATAAATTCTGCAATTTCAAAATAAACAACATAAAATTTCTATAACTATTAATTGAGCATAACTATTGCATTGAGTAAAAATATATAAATATTCATTTCAACTATTTCCTTTAAAAATTATTAAGTTTTTTCACCTTATTATTGCACAGAAAATAAAAGAACACTACTAATCAGAACAATCTTAAATTTTAGATCTTAATATTGCACAGAGAATAAGACAGTGAAGAATAACCAAAGAAAATTGCTAACTTTAACAGCGAAACATTAATATTTGTTTTCAACAAATTCTGCAGTTTCAAAATAAACAACTTAAATCTTCTGTCAGGTTCAGCTAACTGAGTTATACCAGCGAGACATTAATATTTATTTTCAACAAATTCTGCAATTTCAAAATAAACAACTTAAAACTTCTATCAGGTTCAGCTAACTGAGTTATACCAAAACCACCCTTTTAGGAAAATTTAGAGTATTAAAACTGGAGTTTTTTTTATTACAGTTAACAATTTACTTTAATCTCAGCAAAGTCAGTATGTTCATCAAAAGATTCTAAAATTTAAATTCCTCAGCATCTCAGAATCCCTAAAATGCAAACATTTAAAATTAAACCATAACTACATTTAGGACATAAATTGAATACCCCTCTTGCTATTTTAGGAGATAGTTATAAAATGTAATTTTAAGTAAAAATTTTTCTTAAGAACTTAAGTTAAGAACTAATAGAGTATAGAAAAATAAATCTTATCTGAAGATTCTCTAGCCGGCTCTTTGTAGAAAGGAAAATGATGTAGTAGAAGGTTTCATAAGAATGCCACGATGTTGGAAGGTATACTTCGGCGACACGTTGATGTCTCAAGCCCGAGAAGAAACTTGTATCCGGCCCATTGTCATCGGTGAACTAGCAAACATCTAGATCTTCTTCCAGAAGGACGGGAGCTGCAACCGGTAGCTAGGAGCCGTAGGTGTTCTCGGAGTCCCCAGTACAGAGGGAGACATCATCAGCAGAATTACTTAGAAATATTTTTTTTTCTTTTTTCGTTAAATTGATGGGGCAGTCTGTACCCTTAGAAACTCCTGAATTTTGAATTGAATTTCGATGAATAAATACTCAAGTAAGCAAGTAAATTTTAGTTTTTTCATAACGAAGACTTTCTCTCTAGGAGGCAAGTAAAATTTAGACCTTAAGTCCATCCTTACGATAAACCAAAGGAGCCATAAGCCCCCCAGCAACGAAGAAGTTTCTTCGAAGCTGCACAAACACGTTGCAGGAAGGAAAGCGAAGAAAAAAGAGAGCGAGTGACACTTGCACCGGCTTTTTGTCAAGAAAGAAACCATATATCGCCAAGCCCTGCTAAACAAGGTGAAAAATCCAATACTCCAAACCCCGTAACACACATTCGTAAAAATTTCCCAAATTCCGAGGTGTTGAACTAAACACAAATTCAAATATCGCCAAGCACGCCAAAAGAAATGCGAAGAATCCGACGTATGTGCAAGCCAAACTTACGACCCTAAAACGAGCCCACCGGAAATTCTCATTGTAATCCTCTTAACACATAAGCAAAGCCTTAGAATTCAGCTAAAAATGCGACTTTTCAATCCTTCCCCCCCCCCAAGACCTTTTCACAAGAAAAGTGTAAAAATTTGGTTAAATAATTGACTGTATCTTAAAAACTGTTAAAGCTAGAATCTTGAAAGTGATCTTAAATTAAAAGGCTAATTTTTCTGCATCCAGTGATATCAATTAATAAGGGATCAACTTAAGTTAGGTAATATTAATTCAAGTTTATTACGCAGAAAAGCACACAATTCCATTGTGTGTTTCAACGCGTTTACGAGTAACGAGTGGAAGATACGCACAAATCTTAAGTATCAAAAACCCCTAATTAAAATTAAACCAAAGCAAATATAAATACATCATATTAAATAAAAAAAACTTTGTGTAGCATAAATTTAGAATAATAATAAAATTAATTCTTAAGTCATAACTTAAATAATTAAGTTAATTTGCTACACAACAAAGTCATTTTTATTAACGCAGATAAGATATTTTTATCTGTGAGTTTATCAAAACATATGATGAATTGAATCTAAAGAATGAAGTCGACTTTTTAAATCACTATGAACAATAGTTAGAAATGATTTAACGAATGCTGCTTTTAACTAAAATATTTATCAACCCCTTTTATATAAGATTTTGAAGAATCGTGAAGACATTATTTACAAATTTCATGAAATAATTATTGCACAGCTATAATTCAGTCATGTGATCAAGGGATTATTACAGCGATGAAAGAACATTATCTCTCTAAAATGAGTGTTAGGGTCTTTTGTAACACGGATGATACGGATAAAACTGCAAATGGATCAGCAAAGAAAACTAGCCTTCATGGTGCATTTGCTGAGCATGTCTCGGAACCGCATCTCAGAAACGACAATAACTGTTTTAAGGCTTGCCCATCTTTTAGTAAATGATGAGGTAGAGGAAGTTGAAGAATTAAAAACAATGTCTCCAGCTAACATAATTAATGAAGGCTATATCGCTTGGGTGGATATTGATGAAAAAACTTAAATATTCAGAAGAAAACGTCTGCTTAGTCGCTTTTACAAACAAATCCAAGCATATTACGTGATAAACTTTATAAATAAGGTGATGATGAAATCGCTGCATTTACTACAAATATTGAGTTTGGAATACCCTACGAGTACTAAGATTAGGAGTACAGCGTAGCTCAAATTACTTTATGAATATGAACCGTTCATAGTGAAACATTATGAATACAAACAGTTCATAGATGAACTTTAGTGCAACATAAGCAGTCAATAAACTATTATTGAATTTTTTCTCTGATTAAAATTTTGTAAAAATAAGTATTTTTACGTTTCTAGTTACATTTATATTCAATTAGTTAAATTCCATTGATAATTTGAAGGTACAGTTTTTGTCGATTAATATTATCATTCTGTTGTTGTTATCAAACTAGTCAGGTACAAACGTGATCATATTAAGGGGGCCGTAAAATACTCATATTAAGGAATCTCATTTTCGCATAATCTCTATTAGTTTTACATGGAAATTAAAGACATAATATCTGAGATTACTTTTGATTTAATTTGCATAATACCAGGATGTATATATATTTTGAACTTATCCTTTTTATGTTAGATTTATTTGATATTAGCATTACTGCTGTTAATACAAGTAAAGTAATCCACTTTAAAGGAAAAAGAGTTTGGTAGATTTGATAAGTTCTAAACTGTAAAACAACACTTTTTTGAACAATTTTCAAAATAAACTTTTCGAGGAAATAAAGCTCAGCTAAATTCTAAAATAACATACCAAATGAAGGAAATGAAGAATGATATAACAGAAACTGGCATACTGAAGTAAAATCTGCCTTAGCATTTTCGAAAATTTATCCACATTTCCATCTTCTATTGCTGATAAAGATGTGATACACAGCTAAGCTAGGAAAAGAAGAGCGAGGAAGTCTTTAAAAATTTCGTCAGAGGTTTATGTTTATAGACATTTAGAGTTTTAAGTTAATTTAAGTTTCCATGGAAACAACTTTAATAAAGAAAAGAAAGAACAATACTGGATTCAGCAAATTTTGAAATACTGTTAACCGTAACAGAACATAATTTGAAGTAAGTAATATAATTTTCACAGTAAAAGATTCTCAAATGTGAAAAAAAAGGAAACGAAGTTTCTTTTCTGTGAATGCCTAATACATAAAGAGGTGTATATAACAAAAATAAAGTTTACATAAATTTTGAAGATATTTTCCTAACATTTCTATTAAATAAGATGTCCTACGATTCGGTTCTACTGTTCTGTTAAATACGATGTTTCTACAAAGGAAAGTAATAGCAATGGGCAGTTTCAAAACTTTAACTATTTCTTGAAAAAAATGAAAAAATGGAAACAGCAATTTTCTTCTTTTATATAGCAATGAATTGTCATTATTACAAATTAGATTAAACGTGTTAAATAAAATTTCAAATATTTCTTGAACAAGTCTCTTTCATTATATTATTTTTGCTTGTAAATTTTAGTTAATACCTCTTTTGTTTTTTATTAGCGCAGGTACTTTCAGTCCCCATTAATTTTGACATAATGATATACAGAGAAAATCCACTAACACTTCTGATTTTCAACAAAATCTGCAAGGGCTTTAAAAGTTTACAGAAAATTTCTAAATTATTCTTGAAATATGACATCAAATCGACTACAACATGCAAAATATTTACGTAAATTATGGCTTCCTTTGCGTAAAAATATAATATTTAGAATTTAAATTGATAAGAAATCTATTTTTGGCGCACGTAACTCTTTTCAGAATGAATTCTTCGAAGGAAAATAATGTTCTGACCTTTCCAAATGTATGGATTCAAAGTAAACTTATTTGAACCAAAATACTTCGTCAAACATGAGTTCGACTAGAATAAATATATGCATTTCTATGTGAAAAGGCTGTAGCACAAGAATATCTATAGCGAATTTCTTGAATAAATGTTAAATTTTATTCAGGTGCTAAGCACTAAAATGAGTTAGAGAAGAAAACTGAATATATTATGCCAAACAAGTTTTATTTTAAATGTAAAAATTACAGTAAATATACAAAAGGGATTCTAAATATGACATGCTAATATGTATTTATGCTGTGAATAAGACTCATCTGTAGTCTTAACTAATTATCTTTTGCTTTCACAAATACTATGCATGAGAAAATTAATTAGATGAAGGTAGAAATATCGCCTCCTAAAATTTTTTCTCGTAAAAATTTCGTACCTACATCAATCACGCGTTTGTGTCATGAATTCGAAATAAAATATATATCGCATTATTAAAGGACAGTTACATTTGAAAAGTAACCCATATGTTACTGATGTTGAGAAGTTGCTCGAATCCACAGTATTCGAAATTTTAAGAAATGCAAGAAATAAAAATATAACTGAAAAATCTGAAAGCTTTCAGATTTTCTATTACACTTCAAGGGGCGTTTTACCTTTATGTGTTAAATATCATGTTCTACGCACTTAAACCAAATAAAATTCAATTCAACAGCAATATCACCAAATATTTAAAAACAGCATATCTTTAGAATTTCCGATAATCAGGCTCGCGCGATGGAGATAAAAATGCTTTTTTCCGTATAGTGTTGCCATTGCTCGTTTTGAAATCGTTGAGTATGTTAATAAAAAATTCATTAAAGCTTTACAAAATGGGAAACTGATAACAAAACAAATTTCAAGTTCGGACTTCCAGGTGTCCATGTTCGGGTAGATGATTACGTTATTCAAAATTACTAGCTTTAGGCATCTTCTTTTTTAACGATGCGAGTAATATACCTACATTCATGCACATTCTTCTTTATTTAATTTCTTTTAAAATAATATAGTGTGATAATATTTGTTGGCAACAATTTAGAGAGAGATTTAGCCTTTTACAGTGATTCAACGCATAATCCAGTTTCAAGACTAATAGCTTTACTATGCTAACGCTTCTTTGGACTAAAAAGTGCTTAAGTGAAAAACAGGTGAGTGGTTGAACGCTATTTTGTTGATCGATATGTCTTTGATTCAATATCTTGTCTAAGCAAACTCTTTTATTACTGAAATGTAACTAAATTACTGTTATTCTGGGGAAGAGGTGTTAAGCTGTGTAGTAGCGTCATGAATGCATTTAAGAGGATACATCCTCTGAAATTCGAAGCATTTGGGTTCATAAAGTGTCTCTCTTTAGGAAAATAAGTGGAGACTATTCTGTATGACGGCAGTGAATATGAGCAAATTTCTCTTAAAATATCTTTCGCGAAGGCTAACCTTCTCCGAGACACGTAGTCTTCGTCTGCTTTGCCTTAATCAGTTAGTAAATTAATTGCATGATAGCTAACATAACTGCTTCAATGCCATGTTTGAATCTCCGTAAGACATGGGCACAAATGACTGAGTTTTTGCAAGCAGCAAGGGGATTTATATACGTCACTTCTGAAGTCCTCTAAGGAGGGGCTGGCAAGTAAAAACAGAGTGCCAGATTCTTCTCTTTCATCATTTAAGTGCAACCGACTTTAATTGGAAAGTAGATAAGCAAAAGCCATCCTTCTCTTTCCTGTGCCAAGCAGCGGCCGAGCGGTAAAATTACTGAATACTGATAGTGGATTCAATTCCAGGCGAACGGACTCCATGTGTTCGCCTGGAATCGCCATGTGTTCGCGTTTCTCCATGTGTGACGTATATACGAGCGAGTTTCCTCTAAAACGTCCTCTACTAAAGTATTCCTCTCGCTAGGTAGATAGCCCTAGTGTGCTTTGCGATAATCATATAAATCGAAGACGAAAATTTTCCTTTGGTGCTCAAGGTCTACCATCAGCAAAATTTCGCATCTCATGCGTACCGATTTGATTGACCCGTTACTTACATAACAATACGGCAATAGCAATGGTAAGAAGCTATACGTATATATTAAAAGGTATTTTCTTCCTCCTTTCTCCCTGTCTTCCCATACCCATGCCTTTGTAGAAGCATACTCGACACATATGCTTCAGGATTGCATATTTTTCACATCTTCTGCTTCTAGATTATACATCTATTGTAGCGTCATTAGGTTTTATACATATAACATTGTAGAGTCATTAGGTTATTCACAAGTTCTGTTTGAAACATTAAGCAGGGTGTGATAATTTATTTTTTCGGCCTATCTTTAATTTAAATATTACACCACTGTTTAAACCTTTCAGCATCCATAATAAAAAAATCTTGGTTTCTTTTTGATGGTTTGGTTTAGTTTATTATGACAAATTATACTAGGGCTATCCGCCCAAAAGGAGGGATGCCATCATGGAGGACTTTCTACGGGAAAGTGACTCGTGTGTACGTCGTTACGAAAACGCCCCCCCACACATATTTATATATATAGAGAGATTATAATAAAAGCTGAAGCAAATCTGCGAATTTGATCTCGGTTTCTTTTTTGCCCGTTATTCCTTTAGGATTTCGTTTTTGTTAATAAG
Organism: Stegodyphus mimosarum; assembly: GCA_000611955.2. Classification (NCBI taxonomy): domain Eukaryota; kingdom Metazoa; phylum Arthropoda; class Arachnida; order Araneae; family Eresidae; genus Stegodyphus; species Stegodyphus mimosarum. The sequence continues at coordinate 73,323 of KK120647.1, forward strand.
TACCTCCTCATACACTTATACTATATAATCTAAATGAAATATGCATTACACTGTTGATTATCATTTTATTTGGTTGATGAGCGTTTTCCTCATCATAAAATGCTTGTTGATGATGAGCGTCAGCAAAAAATTGGGCAGTTTTTGTTGTAAATGTGATTGAATTAAGTTGTTCTTATGCCTTTAGTTAATATTCATGCAATAGTTGTCAAATTATCAACAATTTAAAAGTGGAACTAAGAGGCTATTTGTTTACATACGAAACTCTTAGCAGTATAATGAATTAAGTCAGTTCGTAAGCCAACTTCTGTGTCTTTCTGCCCAGTGGAATCGAAAGTTAAATTTTTGTGCACCTAAAGCTTTGTCTTTCTATCCATTGGCCGAATGGCTTGTTTTTGTGTAGAAGTTTTAATTTTAACTGCAAACTATTTTTTAAAGTATTTTTAACTGCATTCGGTGTTTTAGGTTTTTCTGTTTTTTACAATTTATAAGCAAGATGTTTTGAGGTTTTATGATTTTTTGCCTTCCTGCGGAATGAGAAATAAGCTGATTAATACGAAATATGTCTCTAATGAAATTCGAGGAAATAAAATTAAATGAAGTACCATAGGCTTTACAAGTATATCCTGAGGTGTTCACATGGGATCCCAATCAATATATTCGTCATACTGGAGGCAAAATTCTTATAAATTTATTTTTTGATAACTAGTATGAAACTTTCTTTAGTATAGGAAACGTGAGACCACATTAAAAAAAGCTATTTATAGAAAATCATTTTTTAAAAAAAATTTGATATGAATATTTTTGTTATTTAAAACACTTTTGTAATTGAAAGTATATGACTACGACCAACGATTTTTAAAATAAGGCCGTGTAATGGGGTAGTGTATATATATATATATATATATATACACAGATGTAAGTTTGGCATTGCCGATTGTAATAAGAAAGGGAGGCTCACATCTAGATGCTATAGCAATCCCATGTACGAAATATCAACGTTCTGTGCCTACTTGTTTTTGAGTTATACGAGATACATACATATAGACATATATACGTACGTGCGTACGTACGTACAGACGTGAGAAAAAAATCTCTTTTGAATCCACTTAAAATCTAATTTGCAATCCGTTTTGCATAAAATAATTCTTTAGTTTCACTGTACGTATAAGGGTTGTAAGAACTGAAGGCTCCCTTCAGCCCACCTAGGTAAGAGTGTCCCTATAGCTCAAAAGAAGGGCTCTGTCTTTCCACAAACGAGGGCAACCAGAGACCTAATCATCCCCAAACAATAAATAAAAGAACTAAATTAAAAATAATAAAGCTCATCTAACACAAAACTACAAAGAAAACCGCAAAGACAAAATCACAGCATAGAACACCGCAGATATCTAAACCCCATAGAACAATGTAATAACAGAAAAACAAAAGATTCCTACAAGTGCCTTATTTTCATTAATAAACTTATTATTTAATTATTAATTAATTATTTAGTAGCAGGAGACATGAAAAATATGCACTGCCTTCGCCGGGGATCGAACCGCGGACCTCTGAAATACCGGCTCAATGTGCTGACCATTACACCACGAAGGCATGGGAAGAAGGCGGGAGAAATACCTTATAACTTCATCAGAGCAATTGCATATGATTTAAAAACTTTACAGTTAATGGTGTTTACATTGAAATCAGTTATGTTAAAAATCTGTCTAATAGGGGCAGTTAAACCACAATCAACCACAAAATGCTTAACCTCACATCAACTTGACAACTATTACGTAGTTTATTTTCCTGCAGATTATGCCGGTTGAAATAGAACTGAAATCTGTCATGTCCAGTTAAAACCTGATTAACGTCAATATTATTCATACATTTCATCTTATTCGTGATTTTAATTAGTTCCCTAAATCCTTTGATTTTAGGTGAAGAGAAACACCGAATTTTCCGTTTGCTAACATAAAACTCTTTCATTCTTTTAATAACAATTTTCCTCGAAACTGTTCCTTCAATATCAATTGCACTGACATCTGAGACCGCCAGATTGACCAGGATATCGGCACTGTCATTAGAAATAAAGACTGCATCAGCTTTAATCCAATGTAGCTTAATATTTAAATATGGAATCAAAGTTTCTAAATGACTCTTAATTTCGACAATTAATCGATTCAAATTCCATGGGCGGGAAAGCGCATGGAGAAGTGACAGGCAGCCGTTGTAAATATTTACAGACTTGTATATAAATAAGGTATTTTTAATCCATAATAAGGCTTGTTTGAACGTTTCACTTTCTGCTCGGCAGACTGAATTATATGTGTTCAATTTGAACATACTCCAGTCCACCTCAGTTCGATAGTAAAAAACCACAAAGGCAACTCCTACGCTCCCTCCGAACCCAGAACCATATGCGAATATATCAAATACATCAACTGTTGGATTACTATTATCAAAATCAAAACCAAGTCTATTGGAAGGATGCATTAAATAAATATTAAATTTTTAAGAAAACATTTTAAGAAACAAAAGAAAAATTTTTAAGAAACACACTTTGTAACTAAAGAATCTTCACACATTTTCAATTACATTAGTCCAGTTCAAAATAAAATATTCTCATTATAAAATTTATATAAAATTGAGAGAGGTGGCACACTTGCCAACACAAAGACAGCCTCGGTAGGCACCGTTCTAAAACAGCTAGCTAAAACTAAACCCGAAGCTCTTTGAATATTGTCTAACATCCGCAATCTAACTAGTTCCCCCACCCTGAATTCAGAAACTCCAGTTCCATAGATGACGACTGGCAGTGTAAAATTTAAGTAAATCTTTCTCACAGTAGAAGATTTCAAGGCTAAAATCTCAGCTGAAAAAGTTCTGTAAATTAATAAAATCAAATCAGTTCGCTTGTAGAGACATTAGGTATTTTTGAAGTAGGTGAGATGAAAAAGGAGCAACGCCTTCGTAGGCACTCGAACCACGGACCTCTGGAAAATGCGCCCAGCGTGCTTACGTACAGCCCTTATACGCTATTGTATCAACTTCAAATGTTCTATAAAATTTAATTTTTTATCAATCATAACCCCAAGCTATTTCATATTATCGAAAAATAGGATTCTTTTGCCTTTATATTTCAAATGTGGTGGTCTAATCTTTTTACCTCCCCTGGAAGAAAAAACAATGTACATGTCAAAATTAAATTGTCCCATTTTTTCAAAAGACTCGTGTTTCATAAGAATCATAATATCATCAGCATATGCAATTTATTCTACATTCTCAAAAAACTTCTTCTCTTATCCTTAAAGCAATTGGAAACAATTTTTCTATAACTGAAATAACTTTTAAACAGATAAAACAAATTTATAGGTGTTTTTAAATCAATTAAACTATGCAACAGAGGAGACCAATCAACTGAGCCAAATGTAGTCGAAATATCTAAAGAACTCAAAGCTCAGCTCTAAAACGCCTGACGTATCCTACAACCCGGTAAAGTGCATCCGCCGTATCTCTTCCAAAGGTAAATCCATACTGAAACTCACTAAGTGGACATTTATTAACCATGAAAGGTTAAAACTCTAATAGTTACCACTTTGTCTAACACTTTAACCAATATATTCGAAAGTGTAATGGGTCTTTGCTTTCCATTAGGCTTAGGCATCAAAATAATTCGACAAATTTTCCAACAATCTGGAAAAAGAGTAAACTTAAGACAGGCATTATATAGGCTAACAAAAAAATCTGTGTAGTAGAAGAATAATCTTTTAATCAAAACAGAATGTTTGCGATCCGGCCGTGCAGCAGCCATATTCCTCAAATCCAATATGATACTCTTAACTTCCTCATATGTGAATGGTGAGTCATTCTGACTACATTTCAAAACATCGTTTTCAAAAATATGTAAATCTGCTGGCTCACCCAAATCAAACGCCTCTTTAACATTCACAGTATTAATATCTTTTCCATCACCCATGCCATCAGATCTTTTTACCTTCTGCTATAAATTTCGCCTTCCAGTTATCTGTATGTATAGGCGTAGCGCAAAATAATCGTCCAAAAAGATTAGAGAATGGTCAAGATGGATATTTCTGTTGAATTATTACACCGGAAATTTTTCGCGATTACAATACTTCCTTTACTTCGTACGAAAAAAAGAAAAGAAATAAAACGTTACACGTATGGATTAAACCCTGTGGTCTTTCCAATAGAAATAATAACAGAAGGCTACGTTTGGGTTATATGTACTTCGAAGACATACTTTACTTTTTTCTCACGCTGGTTATCTTGTCAAATGCATAACAAAAGGGTAATACCCAAAAGTTGAAAAAGACTTAATGCCTGAGAGGTATGCTATATATATCTGCTATGGCCATACCTTATCGTCTATGAAAACGTGGTGCAAATTCAGCTTTTTATTTCAATGATAAAACAGTAAAAATAATTTTACGAGCATATACATATACATCAATGTTTTCAAGAATATACACATTACTCATTTAGTTTAAATTTACCTTGGACTTTTCAATGAGCTTACAATCGAAAGTTCAATTCATGGAGTTTTCAAATCATAGTCTCCTGCAGAGAAACATCTTCTATTTAATCACATAATCTATCTCTACTACTATCAGATAAGCTAGCTATGGAGAATGGAACTCGTTCCATTCCCCATAGCTAGATGTACTTAGTTTTACAGCAAATGGATGCTTTGCACGACAGGCCGAATGATGCAAATATTCATATTTTGGCGCCTTTAAATTTTGAAAAGATGTGTTATGTAGAAATTACAGAATTTAACATTTTGTAAGATTCCTCGATCTTTGCAATTGTATACAAAGTTTACATTTATTCTAAAAATAAAATATAAAAAAGGTTTTCCTGTGCAACAGTGAAATACAATAGTGACCGACGTATTAAATTTTAAAGTTCGTGATTTTTAAAGATGCTATAACACCAGAAAATTCAGCTTACTGTTCCCCTTGAGGTTTGGTTAAAAAATAAATTATTTTAACTGGAAGATTTTTTTTCGCATTTTATAGCATATATTTTCGCATATTATTCTATGATCTGGCAGCGGCTAATAATCCAAAACCCCTAATTATAAAGTAAGTAAATTATCGCTATTCCTGAAAGTAACTACAAAGTCAAATAAAGTTAAATTTGCTAACTATCTAACTAATCACTAATCTAAAACTATCTAACTAATATGCATTCTGATGAGGAAACGGAAAGGAGAAGCTATAGTAAAGACTGAAATTATAAATAACTGGTTAATTATAATAATAATAATGGTACAAGTGGTATTCCTTTATGATATGCTACTAGGCAACATTCTTTAATTTATCATTTGGTTACAAATGGTATACCGAAAGCACTGTCACACAATATATTTATAAATTTTTAAAATCCTAAAATTGCGGCAATAATATTTAAACTTTCAGTAGTTTTATGAATTTAAAATCATATTCTATAAATCATACAAAAGCATTCATTGGAATAGAATTTTTTTTGTTGTTAATTTTTGCAAGTAATATTATGAGATGTCTATGTGGCAATCCTTGATGCCTGCTATTAGTTTTTAGAACACGAATTTCATAGCAGTTTGTGAATAATATCTTCGTTTTGAAAATATTTGTACTATTAAAAACTTTTATGGCAATTAGCATTTAAATTCTCGTCATTTAGTCTATCGGAATCTTTTTACTAAACTAATATTTCGTCTTTAGTTGTAGAAACTTGTGTACTTTTGGCCTTAGTTTTTGTACAACTCCTAAGTTCCAGAAAGCAGGATTAAAGCTTCAAAATTAAATATCTCGGTCTATTTCCGTTATTTAGGTTTCAATAAAAAATCTATTTTGAAAATCGCACACTGATTTGTCAACTCTAGGAATCTTTTGTCATTTTTTAAAAAATTTCTCCAAATTTTGGGATACTCTGTACAGAACAAGAAATCATTTCGACATTTTCTATAATTTCTATAATGCAATATTAAGAAATATTTTCTATAATGCAATATTAAGAAAAATGGAAAAAAATGTTTTTATTATGTTCACAAGATTTTACTATATTTAGAACTAAAGGCTGAAATAATTAGGGCTTTACAGTAAAAGTAATTTTTCCAATAATTAGAAAAAAATTGGAAAATTTTTAAGCGTGAAAGTATTCATTATAAAGGTCAAGCAATTTAAGACTTACATCGCTTTTTACCTCATGGAAAACACCTGACTTAAAATAGAACTATACTTTTTGTTTCAAAATATATTTTATTTCTCTTTTTTTCATAAGCCTTTTACATTACCTTCTGTTTTGAGCTGATATTACTTTAAAAAAGTAAAATAACAGCTAAAAAAGTTCACGATGTTTCAGACAGATGATCAATTTTGTTATATGGAACACTTTTCTTTCTTGTAACATCGCTCAGTTTTTTTCCGAACAGCTCATCTGCTTTCTAGACGTCTAGAAAGTCGATATCTAAAATCCCTCTACCAGATTTGAACTCTGAAGGAAGTATGGAAAGTTCGAAGGCATTAAAGAGTTTTTTTTATTATTTTCAACCATCGATTAACAAATAAACGATGCATGAGAGGAATCGTTATCGAAGACAAGTTATCGCTTGATACTGTGCTCACACCGAATTATTTCAATGCTGTGATCTGTTACGTCAAAGTGATAGCACCTGAATTTATAGCTAGTACTTTACTTTTATACTCCACTAGATAAAGCGGCGCAGACATTTTACGTTCACTGCTTACAATACAAAAAAAATTTTTTTTCAGTTTTTTATACAGTTTTGATTTTATCAGCTAAAGTATATATGCGCTTTCTATAGCAAGGGATAGATCCGCTGAAGAATTTGTTCTACAGATGGGACTAGTCCTAAATCTTCTTGAAATCAAGAGCGAATTCGAAAAAGGTTCTCGAATCCTTCGAAAACTCAGAATTATTGATACATAAATGGAGATAAGTGAGCAATGCATATGTTAGAAGAAGTTGTCCAAAAACGTCCAGTACCTATTAACAGCAGTTTATCTATCTCCGCAGTTCGGATGATTCTAGAGTATGTTTCGAGAATTTTTGAGAAACGCACTATTTACTTGAGAATTCTGATAGATTTTACTATGACATTTTAAAGCAGTGTGGACTTAGGGTCTCTACGAGGTAAGATTATAATCTGTAACGCACGATCAACACGGGAGCTCAAAAAACTAGTTTCGGTGCTTTGTTAGTCACGATTCTATGCTGGAATCCTAAAAAATAAGAATTTAACAAATTCCTTCCCTTACTGATTCATGTTTTCCTTCATGTCCTTCTGATAGTTATAAGCTTCATATGCACTATGTCAGTGTTTATTGTACGTCGCCCCTGTGTCGATATTAGCCTTAACGCTGCGTCGATCAACTGTTGGTGTCTTTTGTACGCAGTGCCAGTTCTATTACTGTGTCGCTCTGGCACTGTGTTGAAGGTGGGCCGGTGAGGACCTTCCGACGTGTCTATGTTATGTCTATTACTGCGACTCGAACGCAAGAATGGTAATCTTGCGTTAGTGTCTGTTCTAAGCTGTATCAGTTCTACGTTATGTTAATGTATGTTTGTGTCGATTCTACACAGTGCTGGAGGCGCGCCGGGGCGGACTTTAGTAGTACCGATACTATGTCTATGACGCTTGCTTTGTGAATATGTTCATCCTGTGATGGTGTCCGTTTTACGCAGTGTTAGTTCTATACGTTGCATATGTGTGTATGTGTCCGACACCGTGTTGAAGACCTTCGTTGAAGACGGGCCGGTGTGGACCTTGAGTAATGCCGATCCTATATTTGTGACGAGGACTCTGTGTAGATGTCGATCCTGTGCCTGTTCTACGCAGTGTCAGTTCCATATACGAGTATTCTGTCGATGTGTGTATGTGTCGATCCTACACCGTGTTGAAGCCGTGCCAGTGATATCGATCCTGTGTGTGTCAATTCTGTACCAGATTGAAGGTTTGCCAGAGTGGACTTTGAGTAGTGCCGATTATCTATGAGAACGACTCTGTAGAGATCGCAAATGTGCATCAATACTTTTATTAACTGTTATTATGTTATTGTTAAAATTTTGTTTTTCTTGTGTCAATTGTATACCTGTAATTACATTCGGCCGTATGGTGGTCTCAGTTCCACTTCCTGTTGATACGACGTAGATCGTGTTGATTCTGCGCAGGTTCGGTTGTGTGGAGTGTCGATCGTGTGAACGTAAGCCAATAGTGATCCAGATATCATTAAAATCGTAACTGTTAGGTATTTTCTAATGAAACTTTCTAACGCATGCAAATGAATCTAATCACTCCAAAGTTTTGAGCAATATATTGAACGGTTTCTTAAACAGAGGAAAATGAAGAAAAAAGCTTGAAGATTGGAGTTTCTGAATCTAAAATCCTTTCCAAAATCCGCGGGGTTCGAATGTCTTATCCCTAGTTTGATTCTTCTGTTATTTTTTATACGAAAACACGAGTTACAAGAATTCCTTTTGTATTTTATATATGATTTAGTCATACTCGATCCTTCTATTAAAAATGTAAGATTATTTCTGGTTTCAGTGTAAATATTGCCTAATTATTGTAATTTCGCCACTCTGAATTTGTTGTACAATGTGCAGAAATCCAAAATCAAATGGCTGCGTTGCAGAAAGCAACTGAACTATTTTTAAAGTAAACAGTCTTGCTTTAAAAAGTACTTGTACTAAAAGTACTTTTAAAAAGTTCTTATTTTCTTTTAAATAACTGCTTATAACCTAACGCAGACTGCAGAAAAAATATTGAATTCACTTTTAAGGATATTGACGTTAAAATGAAAGCGAAACATTTTGCAAGGGAAGAAATATTAACTATTAGAAATTATGTATTTATATTAAACTTCAGACAATCAAAAATTAAATATGCAAAAAGCAACAAACAAAATTTTAAAAACTGCGGAATGTTACACATAGTGTGGAAAAAAAGTACACATCGTAGTAGTTCTATATGAATATACACTAGCGAAACAAAATAAGGAGCTTTATTTTTGCTAGTCGTGTTTTGATGAACCAATCCAGTTGTTAATATAAAAATTATTTTCGTCACCACATTGCTATTTTTTTGATAGGCTGCACCTAAACAGCTGTAGCGGTATAGTTCGGATATTTGTAATGCTGTTGAATTGGGCATTCTTATAAAAGTTTTAACATTAGTTTTAATTTAGATTAGACTTCTTAATAGTTTTTTATCTCTTTTATTAACAAAATGGACCTATTTCAACAAGAGAGCTCACAGTTCTATAGCCTAAAACATTTGATAATTTCTTTCGTTTTCTGCCTTTATTCTTTTTAAGGTTACCTATAATCTATAGCAATTTTTCTAAATTCCTCTTTTGAATTTTTTTCTCATAACTTTACTCACAGTTTGCTAGATACTATCCTCATACTTAATTAATTGATTTTTTATTCACAAAGTTTTTAAAAATTTTTATACTCTTACAAAAGGAATTAATTTTAGTCATTTTACTATACTTTTGACTTTGCATTTTAGTTAAAAAATATTTTAATTGATTTTTTATTTAACTACAACTTATTCTTTTCATTGAATTAAAAACTTCAACTTATTTCATTCGTTCAACTGAAGCGAATTCATACTTCACTTGAACTTAGATTGCAATCATTTCGGATTCCAAATCCAGGAAATTCGATGTTTTTTCTTTTTTCAAATTATTCACTTCTACTACTACATTTTTTATGTTGTAATAGAAGTTTATTCTACTTATTCTTATTGCATTTAATCAGTTTAAAACGATCGCTTCTTTTACTTTTTAAGCTTTATAACTTGTTTATAATTTACGCTATTTTTTTAACGCGGCCTGCATATTTTCAAAATTTCCATATAATCTTTTGAAATATTGGATTTAGAGGGGTTTGGTTAATACTGTAGGAATGATTGTCAGGTTGCTTGTGTTGAACGGCTGCAGGTAGCCTATCTGACTCCTTATAAATATTAGGTAAGTTTGTGAGGTTGCATAATTCTTACTGCATTTTAAACCAAAAACATATCTATTACAATCACAAGAAGCTCTTTACACACACATATTTATAATTCATAGATAGCATAGATAAGCATTTAAATGAATTACAGTCCTCGTAGGGTGAGGAGTCTGCTAACGAAGGTCTCTCTTGTCGAGAGCTCAAGAGTATTGTAGGTCTCTCTAGTCGAGAGTTCAGGAGCCTTCTTCTGATGTTACTATGGCGAAAATCTTCAGACTGAATTAGCCACCTTAATTTTACAGTAGCATTTTACAGCTTCTGATTCGTTATAGCTGGAACAATATCAGAGAAAAAAATCAGATCATTGGTTCGTCACCCCTCCTGAAATCGAGAGGCTTTGACGACAGACACGGTACAGAACGTTAAAATCTTCTGACACTAGTTATGAGAGTATGTCTCTACGATGTCAAAAGCATGTCGTCTGACGCATCGTATAGACTTGGGAGCAGTGACTTGTAGGGACCGTACACAGGATTTACTTATCTCTGTGAGGTCCGCCGCAGATTAAAAAGTTTGCAAACATTTTGTTTTAAAATATTGGATTATTATTTTTGAAAGTTTTGTTTTTGGACTCGATCTGCTCAAAATAATTGGGTAAATTTGTTTATTTTTTTGAAAGCTTTTCGAATTTCTGTATGTTTCTGAATCTAGAATTTTGCAATACTATATACTATATACTTCGGACTGTAGGGATTGGACTGATAAAGACACATATTACTTTTATTATTTTATTACTTTTCTAAGACTATTTTAAAATTTTAAATTTCAGTTTGTGTTTTTGGTGGTTCAGGAACAGGCTGTTACATTTATTTACTTCCTTCGTTGCACCATCCACCTGATGGCGATTTCTTGCAGTTTACCACTGTGCTTCTGGCTTTTTAGTTTCTGTATATGTTTTATTTCAAATTAAATAAATGATGAATTTTAAACGCATTTTAGTTCTGCATTGCCACCACCACTTGTTGGAGCTGTCTATAGAGATCTATATGTAGATTTAACATAGATATATGTATGTATGTATCTATATAGTTTTTAATTGTATATATATATATAGATAGATAGATTGAACATATTTACATGTATGTATGTATCTATGTAGTTTTTTAATTATTAATTTCGATTATCTTCTAGGAAATGAAGGGAAAACCACTGTAATCGGATTAATTATTAAAAGATAATTCCTTAGAAACCGGAGATCAAACTATGGAAAATAAAACTCCGAGGAACATAGGAAATAAAACTTCGTAATCAAACACGAAAGAAATTTCCCGATGCGATCAATTAGACAAAAGGAATTTGGAAAATAATGAACATTAGTCAAAATAAAAGTAAAAAGTATTTTGAAAAATATCGATAATTCTTATAAATCAAAAAGTATATACAGGGAAAGTTACTATATTACAAAAATATGCCACAGTTTAAGTAATTGTCAGACGTAATTTTTCCCAGGGGCCAAAAAGTTTAATTTTAATTTTACTTGCAGGTAATACTCTTGCTACGGCTTTTTAGTTTTGCATTGTCATAGTCGAAAAAATGGTTCGTTTGATACAACGAGCTAAGGACGTTTAGGGTTGCAATATTAGATGTTTGGAAAGACTACATTACTATTCTTGCTATTATTCTATTCTGAATTGGCCAGAAATATATATATTAATAATTATCTTTCTTTAAAACTGTTCTTCAAACAATTACACATTTTAAAATGTTTAAATTATAATTTTTGTAAAATGTGGAATACATATTTTCTTTACAGACACATGGAGCAGGATTCATAGTGAAGAATCCTATGTAAAATTCAATTGTAATTTTTAAGTTTTCAATTTTTATGTTCGAATTTAAAAGAAAAATTATTTTTCTATCTATTAATTGCACTTTCTTTCGGAATTCATCCATAATAGTCCAAAAATGTGACTCTTTTAATAATTCTATCCACTGCTCACTAACAGACCAAGGAATTATCAACATCTATAAATTTATTTTCTTGATTTGTTTCTGTTTCAGGACTAATTTCAAAGTTTATCTTTCATAAGCCATATTTTTTGTGGTTTGGAAGTTCTTCAATTTAAAGAACATGCAACTTTTGATAGATGTTTATTCTAGTTTAATCTTTTATTAACTGATTAATTAATTTTGCAACAATTTATGTAATATTAATTATTACATATATGTAATATTATATGTATATTATTATATGTAATATTAATTGTGCTCTTTAAAATGTTGTATATATGTACATGTGTTGTGTTACACTACATTAACAGTACTTTTTCAAATATTCTTCAATTTTTGCCTCTGTCTATACATGTATATATATATATACGTGTATGTGTGTGTGTGTATATGTGTAAAGTGTTTTTCATATTCTAGCTAAATCTTTTGTATGAATTCGATTTTCCTACTATGTTTATTTAAATTAAGAGAAAGAACATAATTCTTTTTCAGTATATTTTTACAGTGCAAAATTTGTTTCATTATCATCAGCATCATTACGGCATTTCATGGTTTTATTACCATCTTATATGAACCATTATAAAACAGCACAGTCCCAATTAATCGATATCCTGGTTAATCTTTGGTTAATCGATATTTTGTTTTTTTACAGCGCATACTTTGAAAACATAACTCATATTATAAATTATCATCATCATTGTCATTGCACTATATTGTCATTGCACTATTACCCTATCGCTATCATGAAAACTCAGATTATCATTACAGTTCTGATAATCTAAGTTTTCATGTCGCATAGCAAAGACGATGGCTGGCAGTTCCTACAATGCACAGAAGGCACTATCCGAATACTACCCAATGCCGTTTAAATCGCCTGAGATTCTACTACATTATTATCATCATTATCAATATTATCCTTATCGTTATTAGTATTTTTATAATCACCTTATATAAGCTATTTATTAGCAGTCCTAGTTAAATACAAATAAGAGTTAAAGACGTTGTTAAAAATGCATCTTTTTTGTAAATTAGGATTCCTGTATTGAAACTACAGAAAAGAAGTTCATTAAGTTAACAAAAGTTCTTTAAATAAACTATGACAATCACTGGCTTGGCAAGAAAATGATTTCAGTTTACACAGATAGTGTTATATACATTTCATTATTCTTCCATCAACCTTATACATATGTTTTTTCCTTTGAGATTTGGCAGTTGACACTTTTAGATTGCTACAGAAAAATATTCCAGGTGTTTTTGTTAAGAACTGTTAGTTTGAGGACAATTTTAACATGGAGTAAAAAATAAATATTTTTGACTTATCTCACTTTTTTATTTTCATAAAAGCAAGAAAGCGGCTAACGATTCACAAAGAGATGTTTGAAGTATGATGTTGCTTGCACAGAACGTGTGTCAGGATTGGTTTAAAATTTTCGGTCTGGCAATTTTTCACTTGAAGCTGATAAACGTTCCGCCCAATCTTCTGAAGTTCATGGTGATAAAATTAAAGCTATAATTGAATCGAATCGTCAAATAAGTGTGCGAGAGATTATGAAAAGGTCAGCTGGAACAACACCTCTACAAGCAATAGATGAAGCTATTTATACAGTCAAACAGTTAAAACAGAACATTTACTTTAATGATCATCTTTATAAAAACGAAGAAATCAAATGCCCTACCCTCCCTACAGCAGATATCCTACTGCCTCCCATACAAGGATAAAATTTCAACAAGGAACTGTAGAGTCCATCGACAACAAAAACAAAGCATTTAACAAAACGAAAACTTGGATGTGTAGTCTACTTCTTATGCCAGATAACCTCAACAATTGTACAAAATGACAAGGGTACTTAAAATCAATAATAACATTCATCAGGCTGAACGTTTTACAATAACAGTATTGAAAATAGCAAATAACCCAAAAATCACCTATATTATAGCTAAATCAGACAGTCAAGCTGCAATATTGTCACTTCACAGCCCAGTCAACAACTCGTTACCACCAGGATTTGGCAATTGGGACCCCCCATTCCAGTCGCCTTTGAAAAGAGATATATAAGGTACTTTCTCCCTCCTTTCTGCGTGTCTTCGTGGTGTAACTGGAAGTGTGTCCGACCCGTGATCGAAAATTCCGGAGATTGAATTCCGTGGAGGGCAGTGCTGATTTCTTCGATTTCCTCACTTCGAAAAATTCTAAAAGAATATAAATTTTTTTGACAAAAATTCCTGTAATATGTGAAATAATAAAAAGTAATATGCAAAATGTAATATGTAATTGTAATATGTGAAATAATAAAAAGAAATTGGAGTTATTCTATAATTTAGATTTATTTGTGTATTTTATTCATAAGTCTAATAGCTTAAATATAATATGATGTATTTTTTATATGTTCTCTTGAAAGTTACACCTCATTTATATCATCCACCTGTATTGAAAGTATTTAACATTTACCCTTTATATTAAATGTATTTTTAATTATTTTTGTCTCAATGTAATCATTTGGATAATTTAATCGTCTTTCTTGCGCAAGACCTTCAACTTATCAAGAGAGATACGCAAGCTGTTTTTTTTTTCTTTCAGGTAACTTCAAAATTTCAGGGGCATTTTTACATGAGTATCTTCTGTATTAAGGCAATAAGATAATCCAAAAAATTAAAGGCAGAGCTAAGAAATTGCAATGATCTCTAAAATAAAATAATCTCTTTCTCTAAAATGCCTGAATCAGAGAAACTTCGAATTGGCTTGCTACTGTTAAAAGAACTAGCCGATTATTAATTATGATTTACTTACATAATTAGGAATAATTTGAACATATTTATTAAATCAATATTTATTCAAAGAAATAAATATTTGACAATTAGTAATAATTCTTGAAAACGAGAGTGTTTTCATGAGTGTTTTTTACCAGACGTTTAAAGAACTTCTTCTTTTAATATACACGATCTTTGAGTTACTAAATTTTAAACATTTAAAATACCGCTAAAGTGGAAAAGTTCTGAAAGAATATTTAATAACTATATTTTTTCTCATTGTCAGTGTTTTTAATGTCTCTTCCAGAACTCGTGATTCTTAATTTAGTAGCTTCTATAAAAAGGTCCTTAAATCAAAATAGCAAATGAATTAATTCTAAGTTTAGCTTGAATACAGAATTAATGAAAATAGAATACAAAAATTAATGTGCATAATTGGTTTTCAAAATATTTACTTAACGGAAAAAAATTCTTTTCGCTCTTGAAATTCATTTAAGCACTCATTATGGACGTCGCTGACATAACAAAAGACAGCATTCAAATTAAGAAACCAGGGCAACTAAATATTCATTCTAACCTTCGAGAAACCGCAGGGGAAAAAAGAAAAATCCTTCACAAAGGGAATAAAATTGTTTCCAAAAGTTTATGCTATCCTCGATTGCGGACTTTTAAAGTATGCTACTTAATTATCCCATTTAATCTGAGAGTTAACTCCCAAAGACATTGTGCCATTGTTCTTCATGCTATATAATTGGCAGTTACTACTGGAGGACTCGGCTTTTGCTTGCTCTTTTGTTTTGCCACTGGGCTGGCTTCGCCTTTTGTGGTTTAGGAGAGATGGTAAAGAGCTCGTTGTGCCATTAATTCCTTCGTGGCTTTGTTTCAGCATTGGCGCCTCTTTTGATTAGGAAATCGAAAAGGAAATGGGATGCGACGGCTTTTCCAAGATGAGGGTATTAGATCATGGATCAAAACTTTAGCATATGCATCGATAAGCACGGGCAATTAAGAATCATTATTCCGATATGCACTCATACAATAAACGATAGAGCTTTTCTTAAAGCTGAAAGATAAAGAAAAGTATAAAACTTTGTGTGTAGTTCAAATAAAATGCTTAGAGTTTTTTTAATCAAAGGAAGAGATTTTGTTTTATTATGAAAGAAGACCTCAGTTAATTGTTATTTTTTTTCGTTGTTCGTTTGGAACAACTTTATGAAAGAAGTTTTTTCCCTTTGACATTAAATATATTAAAGAAGATGCAAACTGTGCACTGAGGAAGTTGACTGGAATGAAATGAAGAAGGAAATTTTACCATAAATGCATTTTCTAATAGTAAATTAAAATATCAATGTGGATTTATATTAATCGTAAATGGAAAAAAAAATATTATAAATAACATTGATTTTTTTAATACTATAAAAGTTATCATACCTCAGAAAATGTGTTAATGAAATAGAAAAATGTTTCATGAAACACTGAATTAGAGTTCACATAAAAATGATCATAGTAGTTTCTATGTCTTGTAAGTGGCTATTTAATAGATTCTGAATCCCAGATGTAAAATATTTAAAATAAAAGTACCTACAGCAGATTTGGAAGAATGAATAAAGCTGGTGAACAGCATTCGTTTTACTTCAAGCGACATAGAATTGTAATATATAATTCATGCATACTACATTTCTTCTGTTTGTCTACTGTAAAAACTAATCATCTGTTGTATAAGCACTAAGTATAGAAAATATTACGTGAAGTATCTACTGCCCAAGATCAGACAGCTTTTGTAATACTTTATCATGATCGCAAAATTTGACAATTCATAAAATTAAATATCTTTAGGTTTATTAGATTACGACAAATCAGAGCTATCTGTCTGATGGAAAGTATGCCTTCATCAAGGGCTGTCTATGAGAAGTTGACTCGTATTCATGTCACTCATTAGAAATCTACGAAAATGCTCTTCTAAGCACGCTGCTTGCCGGGATTTGAGCTTGGATTGAACTAAAAGCGATCACATGTCTTATCTTTTTGACTAAATCAGACCGGTTAGGGTCTTATCCTTTAGACTTTCTCTGATTTTCAAAAAGATTAACACATAAAATTGCTTGGACTGATTTGTGAATAAAATTTTATCCTTATTATCCCAAATAGCATATTCGAGTATGAATCAATAAATTAATTTTTACCAAAAGTAAACACAACGTTGATATGACAATGAAGAGTTAAGTAAAATAAGTATTTATTGAAAATAATATTGTGCTTAAGATTTTTTCTTTCATATGGGAACTAAGCCCATTTGTTGTGCTTTAAAACTCAAAGTTTCTGCAAATACTTTTTAAAAATGTTAGCTCTGTTCAATATTCTCTCTCTAAAGGTTTATTTTTTGTGTTTATAGTTTTATTTTATGAGAATAATATAACTTCAAGCATCTCTATTTATTTGATTATAAATTAACGTTTTGATGGTTTACCACACTTGATAGTCTTTAAGTTAGAAATCTATTCTATTATCTACTTAGGATATTTAATGTAACGTGCTTTCTTTGCTTTAATCACTAGATTTTGAAAACATTAGAGCGTCTCAGAAAAATTAAGAATTTATTTCTCGTTTTTGATATACATTGCTGTAATTTTATATCAAAATATTTCTAAATTTTCTAAGTTTCTAAATTTTAATTCTTATAAAAATTCTTAAAATTTGTCTTTTAGTAAACAAGTATTTTAATGCAAAAGGGAAATGAGATATATTTTATATAAATGATCTCTTTTACCATTTATGTGGTGAAAGCAAGGCGTGAAACCCATAATACAAACCACAAGAAATAATATAACATCTAAGCCTTGTTAACCTTTTTTTATTTCAGTTGTGCTTCTGGGAAGTTATACTTGAGGGTTAACTGCTAATCATAAACGAAACAAGCTTTCGCTTATCAACCTGTCCAATTAATACGGAATCTGAAAGCTAAACCAATAGAATGACGTGTTCCAACCCCCCAAATCCCCTTTTTTGATGGTATCTGATTATTACTTTGTATAGTCAATAGATTATTTCGAAGGAGGAGAGATGAAAAATGAGCAATGCTCTCGCCGAGAGTCGAACCGCGGACCTCTCGGTTGCTCGTCGAGTGTGCTGACCACTACACCACGAAGGCATGGGAAGAAGGCGGAAGAAGACTAAACGTTACCTTACAACTTAACGTTTAGTCTTCTTTGTTGAACAGAAAAGGTACTGTACTGAAACGTGAAAAGTATATATATATATATATATATATAGTAAAAGGATTTTTAATTTATCTTATGATTATCATAATTAGTAATACGAGTTTCCACTACCATTCTAATCAAAGAGAACTCCAATTATTAAAACGTCAGAAAATTCATGAAAATGTACACATGGCTTCGTAGAAGTATGATGATTCACATTTCTAATTTTGCAATATATTACCATAACTCACGAAATCACATGAGGAGTATATTTGGAAAAGAGAGCTTTCATGTTAATTTTCTAATTTTGAATCCAACGGAATAAATATACGATACCCATTGGAAATATATCGCATTTACAAAGGCTTAGTAAGGTATACATTTAGTTAAACTAGCTGAGTAAGTAGAAAGACATATCTTTTGTCATGCTGTTATTCTGAGCATAATTTACTATTCACGGCTTAGTAGTTGAACAGACTATCCTTTTGTGAGATAATTTTAGTGTTCTTGCTTAACGTGAAATTCCTGTCGCTTTTGATTGTCTTGTATAAAATAAATTTCACCTGAAAGGACTTTTCACATAAAACTATTTTATGCTGTTTTACTAAATTACGTCAAGAATTAATACTCGAGTTTTCTAGATTTCTCATTAGATTAAAGAATGACCGAAATAAAGAAAATAAATTAAAATATTGAAGATTAATTTACTGTAGAGATCGAATGAAGACAATACGTCAAAGAGTCATAATAAATAACCTAAAAATGAATGGAATAAGAAGTTGTATTATTTGAAAAAAATTAAAATGTACAAGAGAAAAGAAAAGAATTTTATAAATAAATATTTTTGTATACAGACATTTTGATTTTAAATTTGCGATTTATCGAGGGAAACTGGAAACAAAGATACAAAATATTTTTCATTCTTTTATCATTTTATGTAAATTAATTTCGATAAGGGAATAAAGTATTTATTGCTATAGATTTTCCTTCAGTTAATTTATTTAAAATATAGGGAAACCGAAAAGCAAAAAAAAAATTACAGATATTTATTTCGGGATTTTGTAATGGGGAGTGTGACTCTTAGCATAGAAATGAATAACATTATAAATTTACTTAATGCATTTTTATAGCACAGTGTTTGAACTAAAGGCGAACGATTCGACTGTAGCATGTCATAATTTATCTTATTATAAATTCTGAGTCTGTCTGCCGTCCTTTTACAGCATTATTTGAAGCCAAATTAACAGGTTGCAGAAAGCTTGAAAAAGCGTTTGAGCGTTGTCCGTTGTGATCCTCAGTACATATATCTAATAGTATCTTTTAATACTGTCAGTTCCCGTGCATGCAAAGATCTGCTGAGTTATGTTTGTTTGACTATGAATTTTAAGTATCTTTACAACGAAAAACCTCAATGTTTCAGATATGGATATATGGATAGTTAAAGAAACAATTTGTTACTCGAGTTTCTCCAAAAATTGAGGGCAAGAGCTATTTCTCCAAAAGTATAATACAATGCGGTGCTTTCTATTTCATGAATATCACAAAATTCAATAGCAGCCTTTCTTCCAGTGCAAGAATAGTGCTGTCTTTTAATAGGTACGATTAACACTGGTCTGTAACAATAACAGATTAAAAATTCAACCACAGATTTGGGATGTCAGGTTACAATGCACTCTAGTACAAGGCTACTTATACTTTCTATGGCATAAACTCGTTTTTTTTATGAGCGATATCGCTACCTAAAATAGAGCTAGTACAATATAAAAGTATTGATTTAGTATTTAATAAATAGATATGTCCTTATTGATGACTCTGCTCTAATAGATTAATTATAACTAAAATATTTATGTAACAAAAAGTCTTTCATTACATAACACCCATAATTTTATGCAAATCTTTGCTAATTGGCTATCGAATGTTAGAAATTCGCTGAAACAGAATTTTGTAATTTCTTCATATGTTGTTGAGATAGGTACATTGCATTGTTAGTATTCCTTACCGACTTTGGACAAATTAACGAGTTTCAAGCCTAGTTATTTGTCCCTAAGTAATTAAATTTTACCTTTTTTATAATGTAACAAAACAAAAAAAAATGTTGAACGATACTCTTCTAAAAATGGAAAGAGTTCAGTAGTAGAAAGTACAATAATTGGATTTAAAAAAGAAACAGAAATAAAGAAATGTTACTGCTTCCCTAAGCTAATTTCCTCTCGTTGGAACACAAATCTAAGGAAGGAAACAAATTCAAAAGCGGAGCTAGACTCCTTCATTCTAACCGTGGCATAGCTGAGGAGATTCGTAATAAGAAAAGCCTATCCTCTTAAAGTTTGTAATAAAGGGTTAACGCGAAATTCGACTTTTTCTAAATCTCCAAATTGTTTTCAGATAAGAAAATCTTTCATTTCTTTGACTCGGAAGCAAGAATTTGCTTCCACGCTTCGATAGATAGGAAATTGTTTGCGGTTGAAGTAATAAACAGAGAATGAAGGTTTCCTGGGCATGACAGAAAACAGCAATTTTCGACAAGGCTGAACTCTTAGCTTGATATTTCATTAAAGGAAATAGAGCCAGATGCCTTCTCGTCACGTAAAGCTAACTGTTTCTTTTTTCTTCTTTTTGATAAAGTAAGTTCGAGGAGAATCAGTATTTGGTGACAAGTGTAATATTAGATGATGCTCATATCTACTCACCGAGATGATATGTTTATAACAATAAACTTTATAAAAAGATTAAATAATGTATAAAGTATTTTCTCCTTCCTTTCCACATGCAGTCGTGGTGTAACTGGAAGCACACTCGAAACGTATTCGGGAGGTCCGAAGTTCGAGTCCCGGCGAGGGTTACACAAATTTCTGCAGCTTCTTGATTTCGGGAAAAAAAAAACTTAATGTCTGTATAGTGGAGCCCGAACTAAAAGGTGTTGGATGATAATTCGTCCCCTTCCCCTAAGATTTGGCGACTAGGTCCCCTAATACCCAGTCTTCCTTTAAAAGAGGGAGTATGAGAGGTATTTTCTTCCTCTTTTCCACGTGCCTTCGTGGTGCAACTGGAAGCACATCTGACGTATAATTGGGAAGCGTACCTAGAAACACACTGAAGGCGCATTTGAAAGAACCAGAGTTCGGAACCCGGCTAGGGCACTGCGGATTTCCTCAGCTTCGTGACTTCGAAAAGAAGTTAATGACTCTACAAGTGTAATAAAATAAGGAAAGTCAAAGACATTTATTAATATTGTTCCACAGTCAAGCATATATCATATATCTTTGCAAGGGTCGTTTTAAAAAAAACATGTAAAAGAGAAATATGTACAGTAGAAATTTCAATTTAAAAACGTGACAAGTATGTTTTAGCTTTGAGAATTTAATGTTATTATACAAATTTTATTTTACCTTCTTGCTTTAAGTTTGTCTAATTTTTTTCTATACTATAATGTAATTTAAAATGTTCACATTTTAAGTCATAACAAGTCAAATAATATAACAGTTAATATAAATAATCTTATTTCAGTTTTTAAGGTATTTCTCCCGCCTTCTTGGTGTAGTGGTTAGCACATTCGGCGCGTATTTGAGAGGTCCATAGTTCGAGTCCCGGCGAGGGTATTGCTCATTTTTCATCTCTCCTGCTTCGAAATAACCTAATGTCTCTAAAAGTTGCTTATACTGAATAAATAACATTTTTCAGGAAGAGGTTTAGTATAATTTTATTTTTACTTACAATATAATTTTTATTTTAAGTTATTATTATTATTATTAATCCAAAGAGGCTTTGTCCCTGAAGGATTATTGTTTTCGTTTCGGCATTTTGCGTTGAATCACTGTAAACGTTCGTATCACTTTTCAAACTGTTGCCACAAATATTATCGCCCTTTATTATATTTAAAAAAAATTAAATAATGAAGAATCTGCATCAATGTATGTATGTTTCTCGCATTGTGATAAAACGACGGTACCTAGAGCCATCCAGTTTTGAATAAGGTACGTTTCCACCCGAATATGGGCATCTGGAAGCCCAAATTTAAAATGTGGAATTTGTTTTATTATCTTTTTCATATTTTGTAAAACTTTAAAACGAATTTTTGATTAACAAACCCAGCGATTTAAAAGCGAGCCATGGCAACACTCTACCCCACCTCCAAAAATTTTTTTATCTCCAGCGCGCAGAACTACGAACCGGAAATTCTAAACATATGCTCATTTTAAAATTATTTTGCGATGTTGCTGTTGAACTGAATTTTATGTATTAAGGCCGAAGGACACGACAAAGGACATAATAAGGTAACACCCAAAACGTTAAAAAGTGCCCCTTTGGATGTAATTTAAAATCTGAATCTTTTAAGAATTTTTTCTTTATTTTTATTATTATTATAACATTTTTTTTTCAAAAAAAATATTTTCAGGGTCGTCCACGTTCGTTTGATTTTCAGACTTGAGCAAAGCACCAACAGCGGAAAAGATATACAATGGCCCAGTTTCAAAATATACTTACGAAATGTCACAGACATGAAACACCTTCGGTAGAAAACTTCCAACACAATACATTCCACTATCTATTCTATTCTCCCTTCCATTTACCAGATGGATTTCAATCAATGTCTAGTCTAAGACTATCTCCCATCAAGATGGCCTTGCTCGGTCCAGTCTAATGCGCCTTTTCTTTCTCCATTTCATATCCTAACTTACAATTTCCAAATGCTATTGAAAGAAAGCCTTTTACGGTAACTGTTTGAACTGTGGGAAGGGAAGGGGGGCGAGGAGTTCAAAGATAATAGGTTAGGGAAAGGGCTATTTATAATCTAAGTATGCGTCGTATAAATGAAATAATTTACTAAAATCTGAAGAAGAATGAATTCAGACACTACTAAAACAACGTATATAAGCACATACAAACACATACATATGAAAGGCGTACAAATGCGAAACGCATTGGAGGTGTTTTAGTGCACTGTTAAGTATTTTTGCTCAATTCCGCCCCAGTTTTGAAGAAAGGGGACGGGTACGAGGCTCTCCTACTCCTCTTCGCCTACTATGAACCTGTTGGGAGGACTTTTGTCTTGCCGTATATTTTTAGTGCCACCACGCAAGGCAGACACTACGTATATACAAATATTCATGGCTTCTCCAGGATTCGAACCTGGTCCTTTCGGTACGGCAGTCAGCATCACTAACTACTTTCCCTCCTAGGCGGCTAGCCCGTGAGTAACCACCCAGATAAAAATTATTAATTTAAATGTGGAAATAATTTATTAATTTAAATGTGAAAATTAAGGAAATAAATTGCCACAATCGGAGACAGTCTAATTTTACTTAAAATACTCTTCAAACATGTTCTTCTGTTTAATTTAAAAATTAATATGGTATGTACAAATTAAAGAGAAACATGAACACTTACTCATGTAAAGCAGAAAGTTCACCAAAAATTTACTTTCAGTGATGCTGGTAATAGCAATGAAATTGTGTAGACACAAACTTTTCTAAAATGATTATCAGACAGTTAGTATTTTTTTTTTGGTAACCATATAATTGGTGCAACAATGCCAAAAATTTATTCACATACTACATAAGTGCTGGCAGATGTGTATTCAGTTGCATTTCTAAAACTGTTCAGTTCATTGATTTGTACATGTATGCGTGTGGAACCGTTTCCAAAGCTTAAAAACTTTTTCTCGACTTTATATACGGATCTGAAATAAAATAAAAATGGGCACCTAGATACCTTTTTATTTTGTCAAATTTTTTTTTATCATTTTTGTAAAAATTACGATTCGAAATATTAATTAAAAATACTTAATTTTTATGCGTTTTATATTTGTTAATGGAGATTATTACAATAGAATTACTTATTTAAGCGTTTTGTTAACTTATATTTTTCAAACTAGACTAATGTTTTTGCAAAGATTTAATTCTAAATTCTTTGTATAAGGGCATATATTAGTGGAAATGTATTTGATTTAAACAACGGCGTTAATAAGTATGTTTGTTAAAAACAAATTATCCTTACGTTATTTAAAATTTTGCTTGATTAGTTAATTTTAATTTACAGCAAAGTGCAAAAGATGTTATTTAACTGCAATAATTGCTGCTTAATTTGTTTAACTGCAAAAGATTTATATTAAGCTCATTGTAAAAACTCATACGAAAGGTTAAAGTATATTCGTGGGAAGATAGTTAATTTAATTGAAATCTTTGGCGATAGTGTATATATCTTGAAACGAATAATATCAACTACTTTGTATTGTAAGGTATTTTTCCCGCCTTCTTCGCATGCCTTCGTGGTGTAGTGGTCAGCACGTTGGACGCGTATTCTAGAGGTCAGTGGTTTGAGTCCCGGCGAAGGCGTTAATCATTTCTTCGACTTCCTTGTTTAAAAAAAATCTGATGACTCTACAAGTGGTGCCCGAACTAAAAAAAGTGGTGGATGATGATTCTCCACCACCACGATTTGGTGATTGAGGTCCCAAGTCGTTCTTTAAAAGGGGGAGTATATAAGGTATTTCTCCCGCCTTCTTAGTATGCTTTCCTGGTATAGCAGCCAGCACGCTGGATGCGTATTCTAGAGGTCCGTGGCTCAATTCCCGGCGGAGGCATTGCTCATTTCTTCGACTTTCTTATCTAAAAAAAATCTAGTGACTCTGCAGTATAAGTAAGCTTTTAATAATGCATACTAAATTCGTATAACTTTTTTGAATCATAATTTTTCTGAAATTAGAGATAGTTTATTTCAGTATTACTTTCTCATAATGTTTAACTAATAAACGATTAACTATAATGTGAAATACACAAATCTCAATCAGCAACTGTTTAGATTAAATTTTTTGTTAATAATTTTATATAAATTTCATTAATAATCGAATCTTTATGTGGAAAACCGACAGAACATTTAGAAATTTTATTTCTGTGCTTTTACATTACTGAAGGAAGTTTGCTATTAATATATATTACAAAAATGTTTGCAAACAAAGTATTTCAAATGCGAGAAATATACATTCTTTTATCCTATTTCGAATACGCTGATTCTTTAGGAATCTTTATTTTATTTAATATGATTTGCACATATTTTATTAACTTTCACTATTCTGTATGCTTCTAACTCCAACCCAAGTATTTTATTCTTTTCAAACTTTTCTCTTACTTTTATCTCGTTGAATTTTGATTTAATTGAGTAGAAATGTTTTTGTGCAATTAGTCGGAGAAAGTGTTGAAATTACCTTATTTCAACTAAGAGTTCTCAGTAGAATCTTATGTTTATCCCACTCTTTTTTTTTTTCAGCCACTGTTTTCTTTCTTCTGAAAATTTACATCCAGTTCATTCTAACCTCTTACTACTTTAATTGCTTTATATTTTTTCCCTCAGATAGTTTATATTTAGATGTTGCTGCTAAAAATAATTTTTATGCAAGCTACGTGACACTTCTCTTACTGCTTGAGCACAATAAACAAGAAGAATTTCTATTTTTAACTATAATTTTCTTCTCAGATAATTAACGAGGCAGGTTCTTGAAGACATTACTTGGAAATAATATATTTACTCTTGTTAGTGCTCATATGGATAAAATTAGTCCAAAGGGATTTAGTCCCGAAGGACTATTACTTTCGTTTTGCGGAAACACAAAAACGGCGTATCACTTTTCAAATTGTTGCCATTAAATGTTATCGCTCTGCATTAAATTTTAAAAAATGAAAAATCTGCCTAAATGTATGCATGTTTCTCGCATTGTGATAAAACCTAGAGCCATCGAATTTTGAATGACGTAATCCTACTGCGAATATGGGCATCTGGAAGCCCTAATTTTGAATTTGAAATTTGCTTTATTATCGATTTTATGTTTTGTAACATTTCAACGAATTTCTGATTAACAAACTAAATGATTTCAAAGCGAGCAATGGCAACACTGTACGAAAAAAAACATTTTTATCTCCAGCGCACGAGACTTACGGAAATTTTAAAGATATGTTCATTTTAAAATGATTTTGCGATATTGATTTTGAACTGAATTTTATGGTTTGAGTACGTAGTACATGATATTTAATAAAAAAAGGTAGCACACGAAACGTTAAAAAAACGCGCCTTTGGACGTAATTTAAAATCTGAAATCTTTCAGATTTTTTTTTTTTATATATTTCAAATTACGATAGAATCTCGATCTATCCCCATTCCGACAATGAACGCTTTCTCTCATCTGGTTTCGCTTTTTCTTGAATAAAGTTGTACTTACATTGTCAGGACTACTGTTCCTTTTAGTTCATTTTGCAATCATAACTGGAGTCCTCAGTCGGAACAGGGAGCTTACTCAAAGCTATGTTCATGCGTGCGGGTAGAAAATACAACAAACATAAGGAGGGTTAATTTTACCTTTATGTCTTACAGCGTACAGCCGTTTCCCCACTTCGGGATACAGAGAGCAACACTTACGGTCTAAAACGTATGAAATAAGAAATAAACTAACTTAACTAAATAAAAACTAACCTTAAATGCTTTACAGAATGTAGTAAAGCGAAGATTGCCTTTTAACACTACGTATGTAGCGAGCGAAATGCAAAAACTACAATACGCCTTGAAATATCGGAGAGAACTAAGTTCTGGCCTTAAAGGCAGACATGAACTGACTGAAAGCGCGCGCGTGGTAAGGCAGCGAGAAGTCTCTCTCTGTTTCTTTTGGCTAAAAGCCATGTCTTAAATACTTACACAGTTTGCAACCTCATTTGTATAAACAATTCTTCTCGCGCTTATTCTGTCCGGAAATGGAAAATAAGAGAATATAGCAAAGTTTTAAAATAAAATAAACGTTAGTAAAACTTCAAACCCTTACAACATAATATTATTTATTCTCACATCCATCCTTTTCCAAGGTATCTTTTATTGCGTTAATTGTTTATAAAACATATTTTCGATGTAGAATTTTGCGATGGATCGTTTGGGAGAAAAATTGAAGCAAAGTGTCTAGTCTTTATTTATGATTGCCTTTATCTTGATCTGTAAATTAGTGGCAACAATTTAATGCAGTAAGGTTTCACATGTGGGCATCAATTCCATGTTCAAGTTATTAGCTTCACCAAATATTAATTTGTTGCTTCACTGTCATAAGTGTATTTTTTTAGTTTTCATTATTTCTTTCCTGTTCGTTTTCAGTATTTTACTTCTGTTCGGTATTTCATTCGTGTTAGGTTTTCGGAGTTCTGGGGCTCATTTTCAGTCTGGATCTACAAAGAGTACAGAGAAGGAATATTATAAAAATTAAAACGAATTAAAATTTAATACCGAGCTTCGCTAAAGTGCGCTAAATGCAATAGAAAATGTTTTTCTGCGGACAAAGTAGAAGCGATATGAATCATTAAGCCTCGAAAATTCGTACTCTAGGTTGGGACAAAATTCAGCTGAGAATGATAGGATAGTATGCTGCATTTTTTATTAAAATACAGAATTTTAATGTTGGCCGTTAATTTTGAAAGTAATAACTGGAAATTATTTAAGTATGTTGTTAATTACAATGCGTGATATTCTCCCGGCTTATCGTTTATGTCGCATTCATCTCTTTCTCTTCCTCTCATCATATTGAAAACGGCTTTATTGAGATTCCTTTTTACTTTTAAACACCAAATGTTATTTAAACTTAAAAATTAAGTCCACAACTAATTGCTATTAAGGGCTTTTACACTAAGGAACGCTGCTGGTTTTTACAAGAAATAAATGCATTTGGAACCATTAGCTCTTATTTGAGGAGCAATATTTTCTATTTGATGTAATATACCAGAAAAAATGCATCAAATAAAACAACAAATTGATTTTTATTATGAGTTTATATCTGCATTAGTGATTTAGTTTTGTTTGCTCTATGTAAATACCATCATAAGATAAGTTTCAGGTGCAGTACAAGGGTCGTAAATACTATTAGATCTTTATTAAGTGAAAGTAATTGAAATATGGATCCTGTTTTTTATTTTATTTGGAAATTCCCTTATACAAAATTAATAAAATGAGAATAATATTTTAATTTTTAGAAGCAGTTATTTTCCAAAGGTTTTAATCTTCCTTGTCACTATTTTCGTAATTGAATTTAATCTTTCTTGTGGCTGGGTTGCTCTCACATAATTATTAATTCTTCTTACTGCAGAGAATATTGTAGTTCAAATTACTATTGGCAAAAGTAGTGAATCCATTCATGAAGAATTAAGTTATTTTGAGGTCTTGGGTTCAGGGTCCCTCCTAGTACATACTTTCCTTGTTGCTAAGGCAATGAACGACAAGACTAGTGTGGGTAAATCTTCAGTACTATATCCGCGTTTCTTCAAGCCTTGCATTTTATGAAAGAAAAAAGATTATTAAAAATCCAGAATGATTGAAAGATATCTAAGGTCTTGTAACTGGGCTTCATGCGCTCAGTCTGTATAAAACAATTCTACTTGAAAAAGGTGAACATCGAATTTCGTGACTTATATACAACACCGAAGCATCATTGTATCATACTTTTTTCTGTAAACAACTATAACATTTAGCATTTGGAAAGAACAGAATGATAAGCTATCACTTTTATTACGAACATTCATTCAAATCTTTAGATTTGGAATCCCGTGATTTTTTGGTTAGGGTACTGCTTGAAGTCACAGATATATAGAGATTGCTTAACGTCATTAACATTTTAAGTAACGCTGCAGGTCGATATTTAACACACATTCCTAAAGAAAAGTTATTTCTGCTGTTAATGCATCTTTGACAGTTCGCATTTGATGATGGTTTCACCTTAGTTAATATATCACATAGTGTTAATATACGAACTATATTGAAACCTCTCACAAAGATCCCCTCGTTAACATTCTCAGCTATGTAACTGACTAGTAATTTAATTTAGAGAATTTAATTAAATAACCGCAGTGGGCAAAATGTTGTCTAGGCCAACATCTCTATGGAAACCAAAATTGTTTGAAGCCACAGGCATAGATTTGGGAATACTTTGTCAGGATTTCTGATTCTCCTAGTTGCCTTTGCAAATATAACTGGAGTCCTGACTAGGAATAGGGAGCTTACTCAAAGCTATGTTCGTTGGTGTGTAGAAAATACAACAAAGATAGAAGGGTTAAATTTACCCTTTATTTCTTTCAGCGTACAGCCATTTCCTCACTTCGGGATAAGGAGACCAGCACTTATGGTCTAAAACGTAGAAAATAAGAATTAAATTAACTTAACTAAATAAGAATTAAACTTAGATGCTTTACAGAGAGTAGTAACTCGAAGATTGGCCTTTTAACACTGTGTATGTAATGAGCGGAATGTAAAAACTACAATACGTCTTCAAATATCAGCGAGAACTAAGTTCTGGCTGAAAGGCAGACATGAAAAGCACGCGCGTGGTAGAACAGCAAGAAGTCGCTCTCTCTCTCTTATTTTTGGCTAAAAGCCATTTCTTAAAATCTTATACAGTTTGCAACCTAATTTGCATAAACAATTCTGCTCGAGCTTATTCTGACCAGAAATGGAAAATAAGAGAGGCTAGCAAAGTTTTAAAATAAAATAAACGTTAGTAAAACTCAAAATCCTTACAACTTCACTGTATATTGTCTTTCTTAATGAGAAATGCATATTTAAGCTAGTTTAATTGTAATTAAAATAATTGTGTGATAAGAGTCCTGAAAATACCCATTGTTATATGGTGCATTTCTGTGCTAATTACACAATAACACATTGTTCATTCAGTGAAATTTAAAAGTTTTCAGATGTTTATTGACATTCGCATTGCTATGTCTGTTCCACGAATGCTTTACAGTATGGCATAGGTGTAGTCATGCTGTTAAGTATTCAGGGTAGAATTTCTGTTAAGACTGTAACAGAACTCTGTAACCTGGACATGACAAGATTTATGGCAAAATAACTATAAGTTATGGGTTGATATACTACTGTGATATTGTATTTATGCGCAATTAAAATTTTCTCTTTTTGTCCACAAGATAGGTAAACGAGACATTTTATTTATCTTCTCCAACGTTTTTAGTGAATAAAGACCGAAAGGAATATGTTTTGTTATTTTCCTGATTTTGGAGACATCTGTTTTGAAGCTTTATAATCTGTCGTGACTTTCAGAAAAGACAGTCAGTGGAAGAACTGTGTTCATATGCATGATGGAATCAAACCATGTTGACACCAAATTATCTTTTCTTGATGATCGCAAAAACGAGTTATATTCAAAGCTAAAATTTTCAGAAGAGTTTAGAAAAAGCAATGGCTACTTGCATGGGTAATCTTCTAAACAAAAAACTTAATAAGAGAAAGCTTAAAACTAAAAGAAATCTTCAGACAAGTTAATTTTTTCGTGTAATTCTTTTTCTTCTTGTAGATGTTTTTCTAAAACGTGTTTTTAGTGCGAAATAATCCTTACGTTTCTATACTTAATTAATGGTAATCTAATCTAATACTTGATATTCCTTGCAAGATAACGCTCCTAAATATAATTACAGTTTCAAAGAAACAACATTCTTAACATAATTAGCTCACAAAAACAAAAGAATAAACCAGCAATTCCTTGAGGATTTCCTACAAAGATCTCTTTTGTGCTAATAAATCATCCCTTCGAGAGCCTATCTCTTTTTTTTATCCAAGAGTTATTTCTAGTCTTCAAAAAAGTTTGTAGTGCAATTTTTATTACTACATGAATGATAATGAAGAGATATATACTCTTGGTAAAAAAGAGCTATCATTCACGTACAAGAAAAGATGTTTACAGAATACGCATTAAAAGTATGAGCATATTGAGCAATAAGCTGAATTTAATAAACGGGATTCGTGAAGTGATGAACATTTTAAAATTTGATTGTAGTATCCTTAAGCAGAAGATTACAATAAAGTTTTAAATTTTAGATAATTTCTGTATGGAAAGATAGCATAATACTCATTAGAAGATGCTACAGAGAATTAAAGTTAACAAAATATGCCACTGAAAATGCCCTTTTTGGGCCATTTAAAAAGCATGTGTATGGGTCATATATATTATGTTGACTGCACGTCTAATCTAGTTGTTTATGTTTACAATTTCATTTCTGAATAAGCTATTAGATTTTTTATTAGCTGGAATTAAAATGTCAGCCGTTTCTTCATTTGTAAAAGCTAATTAGCTTCCTCCTGCTAGTTAGACATACCGAGAACTACATCGCAAAAATAGGTGGGAAGAATACCTTCAGTTTCCTACAACATAGTATTAAAATACATTACTTGTTTGTCACAACTAGATTTGGCTCGCGTTAACTCATTTTACAGGTTCAAGAAGTTTTGTGTTTCCTATGGAACAACAATCTGTGCAGATTCGTGTTCTTGGAAACATGAGTGCATTCATATCGTCGTCATGACGTTAAAAGAATGAATTCAGATTATAAATACATTGTACATGCCTTAAGAATCTTTATAACAAAAGGAAACGCTTTGAATGAATTACTTGATACTGTTTAAAATATGTAAATAATGTGAAAGCTGAAGAAAAATGCAAAGAAATAGTGAACAAAGAAGATAAATGCTATGAAGCTAGTGTATAAGAACAACCAAATGACTAACTAACCATTTTCAAGTGATTATAATACTGATGTAAAATCGGAATATCGAAATCATTTAAAACATTTATTGATTGATAAAATGAAATTCCGGGTAACGTAACAATAACAACAAATGTGATTGAAATTAAACCTTCATGAATATATTTTTCCGTACACATGCATAAGTAGATTACAAGCTAAAAGTTGGAAATAGTTTCCCGAAGATATTCCGCCAATTTCAAATAAGCAGCAACTTGCTGAAATATGCCGATAACACTGTAATCAAAACGAAATTACTTTCAATAAAAACCTGGCATACTGTCTTAAGTAATATTATATATTTCAAAACTATTAGTGTACTTATATAAGAATTCAGTTTACATTTACAGAATACATTTAATTCAGTGTTTTACTGCTTTGCTTAACTTTCTTTCAACATTAAATTAAAAATTTTTGTAAAAATTAAATTTAAATAAAGAGTTATTCATTAAAAAGTTACATTAGATTCAAAATGAAACGTTTCATTTTCGTGTCGAATATTGTCCATATAAAAAGGAGATAGAAATTGTGTTTAAACAGAAAATTTTAAAATTTTATTACATACTAAAGCTTTTCATTAAGAGGAAATTTAAAACAACAGTGTTATTCTCGGTATGTGTTTGCTACGTTAAGTTTTAGTAAAAGTTACATTCCATCAATCAATTGCTATGCGGAACTAATGGTATTTGTTTTAAGTTACTTCCCGAAATTCTAGTGATTATGTAAAATTCTCTTAAAGATTTAATACATTAATGAACTTTATAATCTATTTATAGTTTTGTACTGTACAGTTGTTAAAGGAAAAGTTGGTCCAAACAATAATTACAATTTTAGGGTACGGAAGATTTTAAATACTGAGCAAATTACATAACACATAGCAACATCTGAATGGTACTTAAAATTCCTGAGTAAATTATATCGGAAGATTTCTAACATATGGGAAACAAAGGAGATTTTAATCTAAGCAATGATGCTGAATGAATAGCTGAAACAATGAAAGAATCTTACAACTATTGAAATAATCGATCGCTTCCTATCCACTGGGAAATATCCAGAGTCTGAAGAATTCTTTCGAAATGAAAATAGTTCTCTTATTTCTCACTTCTGTAATTCTCCAGTCGGTATGAAATTTAAAATCTTCCCCTCAGGCTTTTCAAGTTCTTTCCTCGAGGGCCAAATACAGTTGCTATCTGAAGAAACGAATGGTCTGTCAAACAATATGGAAAATATAGTTTCGGTAACCGTAACTGTAGCTGTGGGAGAAATGAGAGCTACACTTTCAAGATTGGTTGCATTATTTTAGAGCCAGAATTGAGCTCTCATAGTCGCAATATAAATATTCAAGCTGATCTCGCACTAAATATATAACTTCTCTTTTGGTTCAATATAAAATGAAATTTTCACGAATTTTGAATGGTATAATAATAAAACAAAATGCAATATAGCTTTGATTTTCTGAAGTAATGTGCACCTTTCCTACCTAAGATAGAACGCGGATTATTTCTTGGTATAGCAACTAAACAATTTAATTTATAGTATAAAACGTTTTGCCAATTTTTATGCTATAGTATCAGTTTAACTCTTTTTTAGTTCCGTAATGAGTTCACAAATTATATAAAAACTAATCAAGATGTCTTTTTAGCCGAAAGGGACGTTAGCCCAGAAGAGCTATTAGTCCCAAAATGTCATTTTGCGTCAAATCCCATAAATGCGATGCATCATTTTTCAAATTGTTGCCATCAAGTACTATCGCCCCGTATTATATTTAAAGAAACTAAATAACAAAGATTCTGCATGAATGTACGTATGTTTCTCGCATTGCGAAAACACAACGGTACTTAAGCGACATCAAATTTCGAATAGCATAGTTCTCCACTCCAACATGAGCACCTGGAAGCCAGAATTTGAAATTTATTATCTATTTCATATTTTTAAAACTTTAACTAATTTTTGATAAAAATCTCAACAGTTTCAAAGCGAGCAGTGCAAACAACACTGCACGGAAAAAAGGTATTTTTATTTTCAAAGCGCGAAACTGTCTACCGGAAATTCTAAAGATATGTTGTTTTTAAATATTTTTAGCCCAAAGTGGCATTATCCAAAATGCTCTTTAAACGTGTATGTGTCTGTAAAGGAAGAAAATGCTCATTTGGGCATAATATAAAATTTGAAAGCTTTTGAATATTATTTATTTATTTGTATTGTGTATCAATTATTATAATGTTAATAGATACAATAATTTTAGAAACAAAATCATCCTTAAAAATAAATAAATCATTGGGCCACTAAAATTAAAAAATCTTGCATGTCATTATTATTTCCGATGTTCTATTGAAAAAAAAATCGGAACGTCAATCACTTACACGTTTGGAACATTACCGGGAAGTAGCACTTTAAATACATGATAAAGGAATACAATAGTTACAAAAAATTGAGTCACATATTTGATGCTCGAATTTTGAAATAAAAATCTCAAAGTAGCAAGATTTAAGGATTTGAAACTCCGCATCAAACTTGAAGCGAATTTGAAGCTTCGATCTAGAAATTCAAAATTCACTTTGCTGTTGTGTAAGTGTTGGTGTATAAGCAAGTGAATAGACGAGTGAACACAAAACTGAACTCTTAAAAACAGATGCTCGTAGGTTACTGAAATGGCTAAAAGTCTGTTAAAAGAACTTTTTTTAATATGCTAAATATGGTAATCTCGTTTGCATGAAATTTGATTAACTTGTGTTTACAAAATAAATTAAAAAGATATATTTTAAAAAAACTTCTTTTGCCAGTTTTTATGTCTTCTCTCAAAATAGAGTAAAATCCAAACTTAAGTTTTCATCTGGTTTTCGTCGAGTGTTTATCTAGTTTCTTTTTAATAGTTAAATAATTACTATTATTTCGGCAAAACTCATTAATGGTTTCCTCATAAAAGGTTAACGTGTCAAAATTTACGTAACGTACAAATTTTCCAAAATAGACTTTTAGTGTTATAGTCCTCAAAAGAAAGTCAACGGTATGAATGTTTTGTGTTTGTAATAAATAATAAGCTGCGTCAATAAATTACAAGCTTTTTGTAATAGCAATTCTCATTTCAGTATGAATGCGATTAAATGACTATGTCCACGATTATACGATATTAATAATAGTCCTTGAATGTTTTGTGCAATAAACATGCTATATTTGTTTCCAGTACACAAGCGTTCAAAACCTATCACTGAAGCATCAAATGGATTTCCGAAGTAGACTTTTTATACTTGAAGTTTAAAGTGTTTGATAAGTCCTCTTGTTGATCCCATCCCATCAATTTGCCATGCATTTATTATTTAAAAACGTTTTTTGAATCACCTGTTGAAATGATCTATAATTTTACGACCACAAATTAGGAAATCTTAAGAGCAAAAAATTGCAACTGGTTTCTGATTTTTATTCTTTTCCCCTTAGCATCTGTTTCAAAAATCGTTATGCTGAAAACGTAATTTTAGTCTTCCTTTAAAAAAATTCTGAAAAGTTTTAGATTCTAAAGGCTACCACAAAAGGGTATATTAAAGTTTTTTACGCTCACGTTTAACTCGTAGTCTACCAGTCTGATGTTGCACTCACTTCTGATAACTCATTATTTGTGTGTCCTTGAAGCTTTATTATTAAACACTTTTTCTTCGCATTTCAACAGCAAAAATCTCAAAACGTTTAGAAAGAGGATAGCAGTATACGTTTAGAATTCCTGAGAGAGTGGTAAGTGTTAACATACATTTTTCTACATTTTTCAGTCTTTTCACAATTCATCATATCAATGTTCAGTTTTCTTAGTAAGATGGCTTACAAAACCTTTTTTTCTCTCTTCTCGACATTAACGTTTTGTGAGCTAATTTCATTTATTAAATATTACGCTGCTTGCACTTACGACACATAAAATTAAATTCAACAGCAAAGTCATAAAATATTTAAAAGCAGCCTATCTTTAGAATTTCCGGCAGACAGTCTTGCGCGCTGGAGCTAAAATTATTTATTCCGTACAATGTTGTCACTGCTCGCTTTCAAATCGCGATTTCATTGTTAATGAAATAGGACAAAATCATGGGTAGGTTCCCCCTTTTTTTGAGTTAGTTAATCAACAATTTACTGAAGTTTTAAAAATATCAAATAAACATACATAATGCCATTATATGAAAATACTGAATATTTTTAATTAGATAGATCATGAACTAAATGCATTTGTATTATTTAAACCAGTCCGATTCAGAAGTAAGAAACGATCATTCTCAAGAACTGCATCCATTGCTTTTAAATAGCTTAGTTTGTTAATCAACAACAGCCAGACTCAATTTAGAACATAAACATTTTAACAAATTTACCGAATGCAAGAGATTCGAATGAAAAGTGAAATGACCCATTTATAGTGATTTGAAGCCAAAATCGCATTTGGAGACTAATAGGTTTAAAAAAACAAGGTTTTGGAAGATTCTCACATATGTTTCAGAAAGTAACCATTTTCAGTCTGATCTTAAGCATTTCTATAATTATTAAAAATTTCATTTTATGCTGTTTTGAAGTACTGCTGTCAGCAGTTAACAACTCGTACTGAAATTGGGTAAAATGTGCTTGAGTGCTTTTCTTAATAATTTAAAATTAAGATAATAAGCAAATAAATAAAAGCTACCTTAGTTTGACCCAGATTTTGAATCCTTCTTCATTAGGAACACAAAAACATAAAAACGTTTTTCCTTCTTAAGGAAAGGACCAGTATCCGATACCCTTCAGAATCTATGAAATTTTATTCAAAAGCTTTAAATCAAACTAATGTTAAGCTAAAGCAAACTAAAATTAGGCAAAAATACTTTATTGCAGAATTTTAAATTTTACATTGACTTGAATCCCTTGCATTTAATTTAATAATTTCCTTTCAGTTTCAAACAGAATTTAATAATTATATAGTAGATGTAATATTCTAGTTTGTAACTAAAAAGTCCTCTTTATTACTTGTACGTATTCTTCACTTTCCTTTATTTTTCAGAATAATGTGCTTGTTGATAGTGGCTTTGAAACAGATATGCAACCAGTTGGTTTTTGCTGTTGTTGTTTTGTCCATGGATTTCATGGAAGAATGGTTGCCAGACCTTAAGGAAATTGGACTTCTACTTCCACCCCAATTTTGAGAAATAGTGCCCCGGATGATGGTCCCTCAACCGTACCACTAACCTACCCAACCTACACAAGAGGACCTTTGGCTCGCCATGTATATTTAGAGCGTCCCATGCTGCAGAGACACTATACATTTACAAACATCCTTACTTTCTCTTGGATTCGAACCCAAGCTCTTCGATATCGCAATAGCTCCCCTATCTACTATACTGCCTGGGCCTGCCAACCAGTTGGATTTTAACTGAATTTGGAGGAGATCTAGGCCGTTGGCGTTATATGCAAATACGCGCAAAGAGCCGCTGTAATCGGCCAGAAAAGATTAAGCTTTGTGGCAAATTACTGTAACTACTATAGTAGTTTACTCTTCGAATACATCCCAGAAGTAGACGCTAGTTCGAGCTCATGATAAAAATTTATGGCAAGCAGATAGGAGATGTATTACAACGTGGTGTTAGCTAGTGGTCCTAAGAAACATAAAATAGAAAGAGGCAAAAATTCCTTGAAGTCTTTGATGCACTCAGTGAAGGGGCAATGAAATAAGAGTACAAATGAAGTGCAATACAGTTTTTAGATATTTAAAAAAGAAGACATGAAATATACGCAATTATAAACAGGTGCACACACATTACAAATAATATGCAGCGTTATGATAAATTGTGAATGGCCGTTTAAAGGCATTTTCAATAGTAAGATCATAACCAGCTGACTGGGCATAATTAGAGTTCATAATTTTCCTGAAGAAGTTATGAGAATTTGCAAAAATATAATCTTGTGCATGCAGAATTTCAAGATCTTGGTGGAATCGCTGATTTGGCGCAAACCACGTTGCGTTGGTAATTGCTCTCAGGATTTTATTTTGAAATATTATGATTTTCTTCCTGCAAGTTCTGAATGCTGTTACTGACACAGGGACGGCGAAGAGTAAAGCTTGACGAATCAAATGACATATAATTTGGTTTTGACGCATAAATCTAAGTTTGATTTCCTTCCTGTGAGACTGCAAATCGCCATGTAAGCTGCGTTCTCATTGTTTAAAGGAACATATATTACACGCTCTTTGAAATTAAACTGTTAGTTTAAAACAACTCCTCAATATTTTATGGAATGTGCAACGGGAGAGTTTGATTATTAATCTTAAGGTTTAAATTCACTTCTTGGTTCTTCTTGTAACATCTAAACAGGACAACACTGCATTTATCTGCATTAAATTTAAATTTCCATAAGTCACACCAGTGTGTAACTTTAATCAAACTGAATTGTAAATTATCAGTTTCATGGCTACGCCTGATTGATTTCTCCATAACAGCTGTACCATCTGCATAATTGACAACTTTGCTATCGGCAGCGGGTTTCAAATTATTTTACTCCTTCGATAGCGCAATACATAAAATTAAATTACTCATACATGTTATTGTATGGGTATTACGTCATTGACATCACTGAGAAAATTACAAGATGCAAAATATTAATTTATTTAAGTTACTTTCTTTAACAAATTTATTTTATATATATATATTTAAATGCAAGTTATTAATTCAAGTTCTTTTTTTATCAGTTATAAACGTATTACTCATTTGACAATTAACAAATTCGATCATAGTTTCACCTGAAAAAATTTCATTTTAGCAATTTCATATGTAAGAACAGTTTTCAGCAATTTCCATTAAAAAATTGAAGGTTTTCTTTCTGAAACACGCAAAATTTTGTCATTTCTGTTATTGCAACGGACTTGATTTTGGATTAATATTTCTTTAGTAAAAACAATGTTGTTGAAGTAAAAGGCATTAATAAAAGATGCTTTAAGCAAATTCTCAAATAATTTTAAGAATACAAATTTTAGGTGTCTTATAATAAATGTTTATCAGTATGCTATTTCCGTTAAACCAAAATCATATATTCGACAGTTATTTTCTCATGCAAATTTTGTATATATCTGAAATTTATGTATATTTATGAATACTCTTAAAATTAATATATATATTTCAGTGCAATACTGCCAAAATTACATATAACCATTATTAATATATATTTGGAAAATTGCTTTTTATCGTTAATACTATATATTCCTAAAACCAAATTTTCCTCAGCGAAAGATTTCTCTGGCAGAGTATAAATCGGTAACATGGAAATTCTGGAGAAAGAAATGATATTAAGTTATACAAAAAATAAGTTTTAATTTTCACACAAAAATGCTGTTTTGAAAGATATTCCGGAAATTTTATGCATTATGCTTAGCAGTAGTATTTTTGCGCAATCTTTCCTTTTACTTAATAAATTAATTATTTGTAAATTATACGGCAAAAATCTCGCAATTATTTATTAAAAATATGAGCAAAGAATGATTTACATGAACTGCTAACTAAAGCTACAAAAACCTAGCATAAGACATCTACTTTTCCCAACGTCCAATAGATGGCGCAACAGTTTTGACAGTAAGCTGTTCAGTGGTAAGCTCATGAGGAATTTCCTTTATTAACTCTTGTGGTTGGGTTTCAATCCTTTTTTACTCCTTGCAGTACCTTTAACCACTGCCAGAAGATCATTATTATCCCCTTCTTTCAACTCGAAAGTTATATACGTATCTATTTAATGTGTTTTATAAATTATACCAAAAAAAGTATAGAAAATGTTGATAAATGCCAAAGCTTGAATAA
Organism: Stegodyphus mimosarum; assembly: GCA_000611955.2. Taxonomy (NCBI): domain Eukaryota; kingdom Metazoa; phylum Arthropoda; class Arachnida; order Araneae; family Eresidae; genus Stegodyphus; species Stegodyphus mimosarum. The sequence goes on from KK120647.1 coordinate 112,578, forward strand.
AAGTAGATTTTTATATTCATAAACTTAAAACTAAATACTTAACAGGTGAACAAAAGGTTAATCACATTCCTCCCCCTGAAAATATGAAATTCTTCCCTCGTTGAGAACCCCTGTTTTAACTGGAACAAAAATACGTGCTTTGAAGTTGATATGCAACTTGAAGTAAATTGCAGTTTTAAAAAAATTTTTTTTCAAATGAAATAGAATTTCTAATTGACTCAAAAGCATCAAAAACAAGATTATATAAATTAGTATTTCAAAAGTGTACGTAGTATTTTCATATGCACACATTTACAAATACGTTTAACAGTTGAAGTGAAGATTAAGGTATACCAACGATGTAACCCGTGGTTGTACTTAATCGGCATATATATTATCATATGATTACTTCGATTATATAACGATGATCTATCGTAAGTTTTCAGTTTGTAGTCAGCATGTATAATAAATCTATTAAAAAAAGCGGGGTAAGAACAAAGCTTTCTAACTATATGGTATGATACTGGATTGCGTAGAAAGTATACAATTTGTAAACACTAGAATTTTCAGGAAATTAAGGATACTGATTTTTTCATAAGAGTAATGGAATTAACACTTATGCTATATAATACATTTAGGACATAAAATTAGACAAAGCAACAGTCTTCTGTTTGGCGTATATTTTAACCACAATGCTATCAATTTTGAGGACGAACAGATGCAAGTTTCTTATTATCAGGAGAAAATAAAGCTGCAAAGAAGGGAGGTGTATTAATACCAAATGTAAAAGAGCAAAGCGAAAGAGAATCCAACGACATTTGTCTACAGAAATAGCTTCTTTCGTTTCAGAATTGCTTTTCTCCTTATAGTGAAAGACCTTCACCAGTTTGCCCTCGAAATCGATAGTTTTTAGTTTGGTTTGGTTTATGTGATTACGATAAATTCTCGAGAGTTATCTGTCTAAGGAGAGGGATGCTTTCATGTAGAGTTTTCTAAGGGAAACTGGCTCTTATGTACATTATACATGGGGAAAACCACGATAAATCTCATACAGCTGGGCAGTTTACGAGATTCGAACTTCAAACCGAACTACCAGTGTTCAGAAAAACATTGTTCGTTCGCTGGCTGCATGGGCGTTTTCGGGGTTTTCCCCATGTGTAACGTGTATACGAGCCAGTTTCCCTCAGAAAGTCCTCCACGAAGGCATTCCTCCCCTTAGGCAGATAGCCCTCGTGTGCTTTGCCGTAATTGAATAACCCAACCCAACCATGAACACGAGCCGTTTTCACTTAGAAAGACATCCACGAAAATATTTTGCTTAAGAAGATAATCCTTTGTTTCTTTTTCGGAGTGAATAGCTGGCTATTTAACAATAAATATGCAAGAAACCGCTTGAACCAAGATTGACTAACACTAGACAATACTGCAGAAAACTTTGAATTTTCAGCCGAAACTGCTTTGTTAAATTTACCAGCTACGTAATGCTGGAATTACAAACAACTGATAAACAGCTTCGAATTTTTCATGCAAGTTTAAAATAAATGCTTCCGAAGAAGGCAGTTTCTTAATTTCTTTTTGAGAAAAACGAAAACATCGCTTATAGAAAATGTTTGGTATTTCTTCACGTGAAATATGCCGTGATGGAAGTCTAAAGAAAACTTTAAGTCCGCTGAAGACAGTGAGGTAAAAAGAAATTGATTCCATAGCTTAAAATTTAATTCGACATTTGTTGGAAAATAATTATTTACTAAATTTTGTTTAACTAAGCGAAAATTCAATTTTAAATTAACTTTAATTTTAGATAAAAGCTCATTTCCCTTCAAGAAAATATGACACAGGCCTGACGTTTCAAGAGCGAATTATTCCATTAAAGATTAATGACGTATTTTTAAAATATTTAAAACAAATTTATTCATAATAATTTACTTATGTCTCAGGTTCTGCCTTCACCTAATCAGTGCTATAAATAAAAAAAAATGCTCTCAAGCTATAGCCAAGAATTTTACTAAGTACTTATCATATCAAGAAATATGTGGTTTCTTTCAAACCACAGAGTGAATTTATGTTTTCATACAATTTAAATGAACGAAATGAAAGTTATGTTACGAATAATTATTCTTTACATCTTGTTATACGTTTCTTTCATCAATGAAAAATGTTTTATAAAAGTATCACGACTTTTGTTAGCTATCTTCTTAACTAATATTTGAAGTACATGCAATGTATTACTATTTACTGTACAAGGAAATAGTGACTGATGTATAAAATCTGATACTTCCTTATTTAATTTTTAATAAGAATTGCGTGTATGGGTTATTAGAGCATTAATCAAGAGAGCTTGAAACTGCAGAATGTGTTTAAAGCTGTAACACAGACATTTGCTTTTGAAATCGGCCATTCTGAGGCGGATTGTTGCCTCTAATCTTGTAAATGATTATTACCCAGAATAACCGTCAGACCTTGAGCCTGAACATACAGGACTTTTAATGCAGTATTGCTGCCGTTGCTATGAGAAAGTGAAAGAATGATAACTTACAGCGAGAAAACTTCTAGAAAAGAAATTCTCCTGAGAGGACTAACGGTGTCACTGATGGAGCAACACATTAAAACTGGAGTATTTTTGATAAGAAATGGGGGTAAGAATTGGAAGAAACGATTAGCAGTTTGAGGCCATAAAATGAGCCTGTTATATATCACTCCTTAGTTGGAAAATTTGTCTTATCAAATGGGTTTGTTTTATATAATTACAGGAAAGCCTCGGGGGGAGGGATCTGTCTATGGCAAAGGATGCCTTCGTGGAGGACTTTCTAAGGGAAACTGCCTCGTATACACGTTACACGTGGGGAAAACCACAAAAACGCCTATGTAGCCAGCCCATTCGCGGTATACGAACCTCGGACCGAACTACCAGTGTTTAGCCATTTTACCGCTCGGCCGCTGATGGGCCTTACAAAATGGCTGCCGTATTTCTACAATATTTTTACAATTTGTAAATATTCTTAACAAATTCAGTTGCTTATTTTTGACCATGAGCTAAGTTAATTAAATGAAAGATTTCACTCAAGACTAATATCTGAAGCATTCTTAGCAATATCTGCTTCATAAAATAAATACTCATGGTTTAAGAATCACGCAATCCTTTCAATATCTGAATTCTGGTATATATAAACTAGAATTATTCAGGAGAATAATTGACTCAAGTTGTAATTCTGATTTTAGCTGTTTAACGTAAAGCAAAGAGAGAGATCTTGTACTAGAAAGAGTCCCGAAATTTTAGATATAGCGTGTTTAGGGAATCGTCTCCTCTAAAACACTAATTGCCTACTTTAACTAATAGAGATGAACCTAGTTATAGAAACTCAATTATTTTGAAAACGGAGCCAGGATTGTGGATTAATTAGTAAACTATTTTCATCAATATGACTTCCTCATTTCAGTCTTACACCGGTATTTTTCTAGTTTTCTACCTAATGTTGTTAACTAATTCAAGCTCGCAGCTTTCCTCAAAAGTCCATACTCTGATTTTAAAAATAATGTAATTTTTGTCAGTTTCATTTTGCAATGATTAAATTATTTTAAAAAGACAAGTTATATTTCTCTAGCAATTTCTGCCCTTTTCTTTCCTTATTTCTTAATATTCTAATTTAAAAAATATTATCTTTATTGAAGCTATAAAAGTGTCAATATAAATTGCTGTCCACTTTTCTCATGTTCTATGGTACTTAAAATACTGCAGAGGATGCTTCAAAAATTTCAGATTTTTATTCATGTTACGCTCATCTGAAATCATCTTTCCAAGAGAATTCAATAAAAAACCAGCTTTTTCTTTATTTCGCCTGATGAAATTTTCAAATGCAAAAAAGGTCTTTGTGCTATCTATTGATTTTACCCTCCAGCTGACTTATTAACTTCTTTTTCAACAGCCAAATCAATGTCTCGAATCTACTATGACATTTATTTTCCTTGATATCCATGTTGAAAGACGAACTATTTAGTTTGTGAAAGGTTTCTTTTCTTTCCTACAGGAATTTCAAAAATTTGTGTAATATAAGTACATACACCAAAGTTCTGAAAAATTTCCGAGTTTTAATTATTGTGTTCAGTTTATTTAAAAAGAAGTTCACCACGTTTTCCAGTCCAATTTATTTGAAGACGGTTCCTATTCATTCCTTCTGTTATTAGCTAATTTTAATGAGAATTGTTTTTAGCTTCAGAAAATTTCGAAGCAATATTCTCTAGTTAAATATTATTCAACTTATAAGATGCTGTTTCAATGCTTTTAATACTCCACTTAGCTAAAAGACTCCCGACTTATGTATCTTGTACCGATTGGATTTCAAAATTATATCCAAGACCCTATCAACTGCAAGGACCGTACTAATAATCAATACGCTACTAATCTCAGGTTTGTAATTCTTATCTCTAGCATCTGCATGTGAAATCTTAAATTTGCTTTAAGTTATTGTCTGTTATTATCAAGAATGTTCTCATTATTGCAAAAGCAGGGAGCATGATTCTTTAATAAATGCACAGCTTCTTACGTTGCGTTAATTTATAATGAAATAGTTTAGACGAAATTTTTTATGCTCTCTTTGACTTTTCATTTTGAACAATGCATTTTAAATATAAAAAGTTTATGTTCTATAACTTAATTATTTGGGGAACTAACTCTTAAATTAATAGGCCTACCGTTTAGCTTAATAAACTGTCTCAGATGTTAAACAGAAATCTGTATACTAAGGTCAGATTGAAATTTGTGTTTAGTGTTATGATATGTTTAAATTTTGTAACGATTTGAAACTTCAGTGGTAAACTTTTAGAATGAAGTTACGGCATTATGACAACTATTTTAAACATAAATACTTTTTCTTCAAAAATTCTATTTAATTTCATTTTCTTTAGATTGAATTATGAAATCCTACATCGGATAGCCATTTGAAAAAGTATAATAATTTAAATATGTATAGCAAGTTTTCAGCCAGAAATTGTCTCACATGGAAAACATCGTGGCAGTGCGTATGAGGCATAAAGCACAAGTCTTTTATAATGTCCAGTTCTTCATATCATTTCGTTGTCTAGAAGGCTTCCACTCTAAAGGTGTTAAGCTGCACAGAACTGGTATTCGCTCATCGGAATTTATGACATTTACTAACAATTACAGAGATTTGCTATTCTAAACTTGTTAACATCCCGAAACATACATTTGAAATCGCGCATTATAGGCGAAGATAATTTCTTAAACTTATGAGATAAACTAGAAAATTAAGATATTTCTAATTTTCATAACAGTTGGTACAAATATTAGTCGGTATTTACCAAAACCCAAGATACCTTGAAGTGTATTAGAAAATACAGTATACTGTAAATGCAATTTAACAGTTAACCTAATTGTTGTTTTGTCTAATCTATAATTATACCGCTTACAGTCTCACACTTACCCTTTGTCGGATCGTCCTGAAACTTAATATTCTGTACTACTTTATTATGCTATTAAAACACATTTGAAATTTTCATGGCACATGGCGTAGTCGCCACATGCTAATTTCAAACTATCTAACATGCCAATGACGGCTTTTTCGATTTTCTTATGATATTCGATATTAAAGTGGTGATCCAATTTTCTATCATCTAAGTACATATAGATATATATGTTTGTTGCCTAGCACACAACTTGCCAAAATTAAAACATAAACCAAAACATTACGCTCACTGATTAAAGTTTTCAACAAGTGTTCTGTGTTATTACTTACCTGCCATGCACTACAAAAATAGATTTCTATGCATAGGTCATTGCACAAATTATGCAAATTAGGTGACTGACAACGTGTTGCATAGAGGTGCTCGTTGGAATTGGTGTATGGTATTATTTAATGTGAATGTGGTTTCTGAGAGTGACTAGTATCCATTAACTATGAATCAAAGACATCATTTAGGTGAATGTAAAAAGTGGTGTTAACATACAAACTCGAAAAGGGGAGAGGCAAATACAAATGGGGGTAGTTCAAGAGTTAAATATCTCTCAAACTGTGGTATCAAGAACTTGAAATGAGTTTTAAAGCAGGATTAAATTAGCTGACAGCCCGGTGAAATGTGACCAAGAGCAATAATTTCATCAGAAATTTCAGCCTCTACCATTGTCGTCTCGAATGTACACTCACGTTTGTGAAAATTGCAACACCAAGAAGGAATCGTCATAATTGAATGCAATTTAATACACAGTTGAGTGGTAGTGGTACAAATAAATGATTAAATGTTCAAAGCAAACAAACAAGAACAAGAGATCAGAATCAGTATTTTGTGTGGCCACCACGCGCCGCAATAAGTGCTGCTACACGACGTGGCATGGAGTCAAACAAAGTTTGAATGTCTGACTGAGGAAGAGCATTCCATATCGTTTGTACGCGTACCCAAAGTTCGTCTGCAGACGCAACAGGACGAGGATCACGAGCAAGACGCCGACCAATGACATCCCACACATGTTCAACTGGCGACATATCCGGGGAACCCGCAGGCCAAGGAAGAAGCTGTACCTGCTGCGCTGCAAAGAAGGATTTAACAATCCGAGCAGTATGAGGGCGGGCATTGTCCTGTTGAAATACAGCGCCTGGCAAGCTTTGAAGGAAGGGAACAGCTTCGGGCTGTAGAACTTCACGGATATACCGGTTGCTGTTCAGATTGCCCACAATTCGTAGCAATTGAGATCGTCTATGATATGCTATGGCGCCCCAGACCATAACTCCGGGTGTTCGTCCACTGTGGCGTTCGATAATGCACTCCGGAAGGTGGCGTTCACCGGCATAGCGTCTGACACGAATGCGGCCATCATGGTACCACAAATTAAAGCGGGATTCGTCAGAAAACACGACATGCTGCCAATCAGCACGCCAGTCTCTATGCTGATTGGCCCATTGTAGCCGCAGGCGGCGATGGTCGTGCGTTAGGGGGATCCTGTATAAAGGAGTCCGTGCGCGCAGTCCACACTGCAGCAGACGTCTACGAATTGATGAAGCACACAATGAAACACCTGTAGCTATTGACCACAGTGCTGCCAATTGTCTAGAGGAAGCTGTACGGTCCGTCCGCGCCATGCGGACCAGGTGTCTATCATCGCGAGCTGACGTCACATTTCGGGGTCCACTCCCGGATTTCCGAGTTGTCCGACACTCGTCCGTCCACTGCTTCCAAACGCGCATCACTGTGCTGCTGTTACGCTGCACACGAGAGGCTACTGCACGATACGACAATCCAGCTTCACGAAGGCCGATGATTCTCCCTCGTTCAAACTCTGTAAGTTGTTCAAATCTCGCTCTCTTTCGTCGACGAGGCATAAGTACAGATTGAGTTAACGTTTACCACTAGCAGATAACCACCGATAACCATACACGCCTCGCTACAGCCGTCTATTTATTCGGATCCATCAGCCGTTCAGAGGGCGCTGCTCAGCATACGCATGCGCTACGGATTTGCAATTCTAATCATTTGCATATCATGCGCTACTTTGCATTTCCTGAAAATTTCAGCTCACTCGCGTAAGTCCTTCATGGTGTTGCAATTTTCACAAACGTGAGTGTATATTGAAATGAATACAAGATAATTGGTTTTAGACCTTCAACACTCGAATTAGCCGTTCTACGTTTGTCCAAAAATTTCAGATTAGACTTGCCAAAAAAGAAGGCAGTGGCTCAATCCTTCTCTCTTCATCTACTAAATGAGCCTATTTAAAAAGATGCTGACATCGTAATCAATACAGCCAGAAGAGGTATCAAACTGTGTACGGACGAGTCCAGACATAGTCAGAACTGTGATTCTAAATGAGTTTGGATATGAAAACAGCCTTCCCTTTCTTTGCTCAGAAAAGATCCAGTTTCCACAGAAACGATTTCATAGTTTGGATGGATTCATAAAAACAAGTTTCACATAATGTCTGAATATGATATGGTGAAAGTAATAAAGGATCGCAAACATGTGGACGAAATCTTAAAAGTCCCTGTAAGGTCATTTAGGAAGGTTGTTAGCCCAAAAATTTTGCTAACTGATGAAAACGATTGTGTGGTTTAGCTTATCTAGTCTATTTTGTTATTTATCTAGTACCAGGATACCTTAAAATCACTGCAATAGATTAGCCAGCTTTTTTACCAGGCTTGAGTCCGACTGGACATATGTTGGATGACTTAGGTTGTCGAAATATAGCTCGCTATACGCTTCTATGATCTGGAAAAGACACTTACAGAATAATAGGGAGCAATTCCACAAGATGTGATCAACAATTTGGTAAATTCTATGAAATCAAGAGGTGAGGTTTGTATTTCATCAGAGGTGATCTTACAGTATTTTAAAGAAAGAATTTTTGTAAAACACGACAGATAATGTTTCAATAATTTTAAATTTCCGTGAGTTGAATTTAAATTCTATATTTTGAAATTAATCAACTAGGAAATATGGTAACTTATATTAAATGCTGCTTTTATACAAAATGTTTCAAGCCACTTTTCAATAAGTGCTTTCTAAGTTTCATTTCTATCAATTAATTCTTAATTTTGGCGAGCAATGTAACTAACTAATACCTCCCTTTCTCAACTTGAAAATGACAAATGTATTCGTTCAGACACGTTGCTCGAACATTAATATTCGCCAGATATTTATATAGTTATACTACTGGTAATAATGGCCTGCTATTCGCATAATTTAATTGTCGCACATTGGAACATTAGTTATCTCGTATAAGGAAAAAAGAAAATTTGATTTAAATTTGTAATAACGCCAGAAGACTTTTTTTAATATTTGGTTTCTTCCCTTTCTTGTCATAAAAGAGGAATATCTTTATAATTAAATCTGCTTTACTTGAGGCATTCTTAAATCAAAAGTTTTTAAATGCTACTTATAAAACGTTGCTGATATAAAAATTTACAGTACAGTTAATGTAAACATTAAACTTTTACGATACAAAATTAAAATAAAAAATTTATAAGGAAACGTTATAATTTAGTGATGACACCATTTACGAAAACTTTCATAAATCTTTCGCTAAATCCTAGATTTTCTTGGATTGATAGGAGGAATGCAGGCATTAGAAGAGAGAACTGATTAATTTGTTTTCTAATGTCTGTTCCCTGATATTAAAATGTAATACTTTAATATTACTTCGAAACTCATCCGTAAAGAGTACATGGTCCCTCTGCTCCGATATAAAACTTCGATGTTCACCGGTTCATTTCAACCACATTTTGACTTGCTATGTGGACAAAGGAACACAAACTACAAGTCGTCGGCCGTATAGTCCACCCTCATATAGTCACACAGTCGACTGTTTTTCGGTGTATGGGCCGTCCTGCAACAGCAAAGAAAGGCGACTCTAACTGTCATGCTATTAGCGTCTTGCATAGTAACAGGAAGCGATTGTCTGCCGCCGTGGCAATCCTCCGGCGTTCAGATCCACGTCTTCTACTGCAGTTTTAAAACTTTGGGAATAATCACATCCCTTTGATGACACTACGAGCTTCTTTCACTTCAGCTTTCTTCCAAGCCGGATTGACTTGCACTAGTTTGCAATATCCGGAAAGTCCTTCAACGCATTCATTTTGCAAATGGTGTCTTCGGCTCATGCTTTCTGCTTTGGCTGTCTCGGATTACACGGAAATATCGTTGCATGCGAACTGACGCGTAAGTTTGCCATGCCCCTTTTTGAAGTGCAGTGGTGTGACTACGGGGATTGCATTTTATGCTAATTTTGGTTGTCTATTTGCATTCGGAGACGCAGGTCCCACTTCGTATATAAATTGTATGTATTGATTTCCGTTTTTTATTTGTAACATTTCTTTTAGCGTTTGTTGCTTATTTTTGGAATGCGGAAAACGCCATTGTCGTGTTTGTAAATTACTGGTTAAAGCTTTTAGTGTCGTTTGTTCAAGAATTATGCATTTACAAAATAAATAAATATTTATCCAGGAGTTTATTCTTTCTTTATTTATGATAAAAACGGTACTACAACGGCTCTTTTTATTTGAATCGCTTGTTATTTCACACTTATCTGAATGGCTATAATTTTATATAAGAGTGCATTTCCCGCTCATCCGGCAATTATATATGTTTACCACAACTGATGCGAAATTCTCAAACTCGCTTATTTTTGATAGTAGCCATTTTTTAAAACAAGTTATAAAAATAAGGATTTTAGCATATTTTAAATACTTTTTTTAAAAATAGATTAAACTTTCAATAATTATAATTTTAGGAACCTATTCGAAATGCATAGCGTTTTTTAAAAATCCTATTCTTCGGTTTTTTATGGCTGAACATAGAAAAATACTGAATCACGTTAGAAGTTCTTTCACAAGTCATGGAAAGTGATTAAACATAAATTCAAATTTTTATGTTTCAATTCACCCAAGGAGCAAATTTCAAATACCAACTACTAGAGTTACTAACTTCATTTTTGAAGTTTTAAACGTAAATTTTAGGAATTTGCTGGACTGACAATAATTTAGTGATCATTGGTTTACCTTTGGAATGCAAAACTTAAGCCATTTTAATTCATAACCCAGAATTTAAAAGTTTCGGACAGAAGAAGGAATCCTTAGAAAGAAAAAGGGTTGTCGAAGAAAAATGGCGCGTTTAGTCGGAATAACGACAGTGTCTGTTATCGTTGAGCCTTTTATTATTTCTTTTTTTTATTTTTGTAGCTAGTTTTCTAAATCGCCCAGCTTTATTTTCGGAAGGGAAGTAAGAATGTGCGTGCAGAAAACGAATGGCTCGAAGACATTTGCAGGATTTAGAAACCATCGTGATGGCGCTTTTTGTCTGCGCGTGCTGCGCTTTTATTGCTGTTATTCTAAAGATACATTATAGGTCGTGAAATACCACTGGCCCAATTCATTTCCTACCGAGGCACGTTTGGGTATTGTGGGGGATAATTGGTTGGGTGCGCTGTCCCCGAAGAGACACTTGAGAGGGTAATAGATCCCAAAAGAATTTGGACCATTTATTCGTTAAAATCCTTGGATAGCTTCTCCACACGCATGAGCAATGGAAACCCTCATACAATATGTTGTGTTGAAAGGTAACGAAAACTTCACATGCGTTTAAACGTATGTCTTTTTCTCTTCAAGGCAAGAAAATGTTCGAGTTACAAAATGCAATGAAATATCTGTGTTATTTATTTTATAGATTTATTGACTGGATGTAGCATTATCAAGGCATTTAAAAAATCTGTGAACTCGTTTATATATGACAACTTTAAGTTAACTAGAAATAATGCACTGAAAGAACTTTTGTAGTAATTTAAAGTGGATTGCAATAAGAAAACTTAACTTAGAAAGAAAATGAGTAAAGCATTTAGATACTTTCGCTTTTATTTGGGAAACAAGAAAATACTTGCGATTCAAAATTAATAACATGAAGTAAACTGATTGGAAGCACTTGATCATTATATCTCATAACGAGGGCTTCCAATCGCTATAAAACCTTTGCACAATGAAATGAATCTTTTTTATTATCATACCTCTAAACGAATATAATTTTCCTTTCGTGAAGCAAAGAAAAGAATTGTGAATCATTAATCTTTATCGTAAAAATTTATTTTTTAATAAAAAAAATAAATATCTCTAATGGTGGTAAAAGTTTAAATTTCTAATTTTCGTAACTTTTTGGAAGAAATAGAACAGGAAGTTTGGAAGAAAGAGAAATTTTCTTCACTTTTTGGAAGATGCTTGTTGACTTAAATTATTGGAAAAATTCAATTTGTAGTATATTTTTTCTCGGATAATAAAATAAAAGATAAGTTCAAATCATTAAAAATGACTACAGTAGCCAGCTTCTTTAGTGGTGAAACTCATCCTAAATAAATATAATTTCAACTCAATAAGATGATGTAACAGATATCTATCATTACTTAGTAAAACGCCAAATATCAAAAACATCGGAGATGTGCAATTAGAATAAACAGAAATACCGTTAATTGAACCGAAAGTGTAAAATTTATTCCACATAGCTCCCACGTAATTTTAAGAGCCACTATGAGGTGCATGTCGTACCCGTAACTAACGCTTCTCAATCTATTTCTGCGTATAAGGGCTTGCACTGTAACGAAAATATACGTGTTGAAATGCGTGGTCACGTCTGAAAAAGCTTTTCTCCCCGTTCTTTCCTTTTAAGTGACCACGCAATTGTTTTTTGAATCCTTAAGCCACCTATATAAATCAATAGACACACACACACATATACACATATATATATAAAGTGGGGCTTAATTAGACACATCATAAAGTTTTTCTCCCGCCTTCCTAGTATGTCTTCGTGGTGTAACGGTTAACACACTCGATGCGTATTCGAGAGATCCGAGGCTCAAGTCCCGGGGAGGGCATTGCTCATTTTTCATGTCTCCTACTTCAAAAAATTCATAATGACTCTACAACATTTTAAAATTATTAATGAAATTAAAAAAATCTGATGTGTACACCACATGACTTCCTTGTATAGATATTAAATTATACGCATTTGGAAGTTCATTCTTATTGGACGGAATTAAATCTACTTCGTCTATAGCGCATAAACCACAACAGAATAAAGGAACTCTTCAAAATTCATTATGTTTGTTTAACAAACAAAAAAAAAAGAAACAGTTTTTCACAGACGATTCAGTAATACTCATTCAATTAATTCATTTCTCACTTCGCGACAAGCAAAAATACGTTAAAAACTCAAAATATCTATATTAAACATTAAGAAGTAAATCTTAAACACTTATTTCCTCGAATAAATTTCCGAATGGATTAAGCATAATTTGCAACAGTAAAAGAAGGCGTTTTTTTGTTTTTGCGAAGCTTAGTTTCTCTAGATTAGTAACAAATCCAATATTCTCCTAAGTTTCAAATGTAAAACAAATAAGGCCGCCACAAGAAAAATGATTAGGCTTAGCCGCACTTCAGCAAATTTTAAATTATTGATAATTCTACAAGTTTTGCATACAGATTTACTAAAGGCATAAAATCCATAGCAGGAAGATAAGAACAACATAACTCAACCATTTTTATAGCAAAAAATGCCCAAATTAACAACATATAAGAATAAAAAGAACTGAACTCACTGAGCCGAGTAATAGAGAGGATATATACTTATATACCTTTGGTGAGGCTGATTGCAACCAAAATAGGAGGTGCACATCTACATGTTATAGCAGTCCTATATACAAAATTTCAACGTTCTGAAGCTACTCAATTTTGAGTTATGCGAGATGCATACATACATACATACGTACGTATGCACAGACGTCACGAGAAAATCTCTTCAGAATCCATTTGAAATCAGTTTTGTATTTTTTTTTTGGGAGGGGAGAGTCCTTTTTTCTGTTCTTACGTACAGATGTTACGCAAAAACATCGTTAAATTGCATTCGATAGCGGTCAAAATAGATATTTTCTTTGAAATATGATACCCGAAATTTTTCGCGATTACAATACTTCCTTTTCACTTCGTAAAAGGAAGTAAAAAATAGGTCACTTGTTTCAAAGAGAACATTCTTTTTCTTTTGCGCAGAGTCTTAATTTCTCTGAGGTACAGTAGCTGAAGTGAATCCCACTTCTCTTTCTGGGCATGCAAGAGCACTTTCTAAACATTTTAAGCATTTGAAGGTTTTGAAACATTTTAGAAATAATTATTCTTTTTTCACGATCCCGTGCTCATCGTGTATAGACGGCATAATTATCTAATTGCTGAGTAATATTTGAGATTCAGAAGCATTTTACTTTTTGTTAATTCTATTTTCATTATAATTTTGCATTCGTTCATGATATTTCAAATAATCTGATTTTGAAACCTCAATATTCATTATTCCAGCTTCTTTTTAAATTATTCTGATTTGTAATTTGACCAAGAAACTGGAATGTTTGGATAACTCGAGCTCAAATAATTGACATTTTGTTCTATGCTGAGGAAATAAAAATTGTACAAGATATTGTACGGAAAAGGAGTGTTCGACAATGAAGGAGTAGAACCACTAATTGAAATTGCCAAATTATGATGAACGTTGAAAACTTTAAAATAAATTTAGATTTTTAACATAAGTGTGTTTTGGATAACTTTAATAAAATGTGTGATTGAAAAACCTGTAATGATTTTTGATGAAAGATTTATTTACTTTTCTTCCTGGCGGCGTGATTTCATATTCTTTACTTGAAAATTTCAAAGCCTGTAATAAAAAAAAAACTCTAACGGATAACACTAGAAAGGGAAATAGAATTCAAATACAGAGAATATGGAATAGTGAATTCAGTTTTTAGGAATTCAAAAACGGAATAGTGAATATCAGTCTTAGGGATTCAGGGTTTTCAGTGTTGTAAACACATTAGAAACTACTGTTATCTCTTTCATTTAACCATTCCCAAGTGATTAAAAACTAATTTAACTTTGAAAATATTATTCTGCTTCGATTTCTTGTGGTGAGGCGAATTCACAATACAGGAACATTTCGCAATATTTTTCCACGTGCACCATATATTCAACACTCGCTCTCTTAGAAGCTCAAATCTTCGGTGAACAAAGTTGTTGCTTTTAAGGTCTTTGTAATTTCTCATGCCAGTTTAAAAATGAAGCTTTTTAAATGATATTCAGATACCAAAAAAGTGACAGTCAGTCAAGTACCACAAAGCAAGAGTTAGGAAAAAAACACGTTGTGTAGTTTATCATAAAAGGACATCAAAAAAGAAACGTCATAGAAGAAAATCACAGTATTTCTGCAGAATTCACATGCCTCAAATCTAGCCGTTTTCTTGAACAATTTAAGATCTTTGAAGGAAAAATAATACACCTGTTAAAGCAAGAAAACGCCAGATTATTTTTGCTGCATCCTGAGCTTTAATGAATAAATAGTAGTAGCAAAACTGTTTATCAGCGAAACAACATTGCAATGTATTCTATTAGCATCTACAATATGGGTTCTTCAGCTTATCGTACAGAAATTTTAGGAGATGAGAAAAAATTAGCAACTGGTTCGAGATATACAACGCACTCTTGAAACAAAAGTGTCATAAAAATGTTCTTAAACTCTTAACACTCAGATTTCATTTGTGGAGTTTTCATAGAAGCAGACGTTTCCATTTGTTTTGGACTCTCCGTTCACTGTTTTGCACTTTCCGCTAACTGCTTTCGCCGATTTTCAATTCGGGACATAAGATTAATTACATATCATCGAAGGTGCTTTAAAGCAAGATTATTTCCTGATAATTTTTATGAGGTTTTAAACGCGAGTGTTTTTACAAGGTGATGAAAACATGAAAATATGAAGAATATGTTATTCTATAGCGAGATATCGTATGTACACTGTGTAAAAAAAAATAAAAGTGAAAGAAAATCTGAAGTGTTTCAGATTTTAAATTACGTCCAAAGGGGCGTTTTTTTAACCTTTTGTGTCTAATCTTTATTTATTAAATATTATGTTCTTCACACTTAAACCATAAAATTCAGTTAAAGAACAATATCTCAAAATAATTTTAAACTCAGCATATCTTTAGAATTTCCTACACACAGTCTCACGCGCTGAAGATAAAAGTGTTTTTTCTGTACAACGTTGCCATTGCTCGCTTTGAAATCCTTGACTTTGTGAATTAAAAACTCGTTTAAGGTTTTACAAAATATGAAATCGATAATAAAACTAATTCCAAATTTCAAATTTGGGCTTCCAGATGCCCATATTCGCAGCAGGATTACGTAATTCAAAAGTTCGGTGGTTCTAGGTACCGTCGTTTTATCACAATGTGAGAAACATGCATACATTTATGCACATTCTTTATTATTTAATTTATTCAAATATAATACACGGCTGCAATATTTGGTGGCAACAATTTGAAAAGTGAAGCGACATTTAATGTTTCCGTCTTAAAATCGCAAAAAGAAAACAATAGTCCATCAGGGACAAAGCCCCTTTTGTACTAAAAAAAATAATAATAAAAAAAAGGACAGCCTTCCTAAAAAAGATAAACAAAGGTCTCCAGTTCTACTCCATGTATCCGAGCTCAGTGCTGTACTAATTTGAACTACTTTTATTTTTGCATAGCCGTGAAGAAATATTCCTTAAAATCTTTAATTAATATCGAGTTTCAACAAAGATTCCCGCCACTGCAAATATCGTCTGGGCAAACAGTTCATGTTGGAGTGTTTAATCCTATTTTGTCAAAAGCACTTTGTCATTTTAAAGAAGGATACCTGCTTTAAAATATTGTGTTGTGAAATTTGTAAAAAAAGATATCGTAATCATTTATTACAAGGAGTCTGAAATGGAACTATCACGCTACCAGATTAGAACCATCATTTACTTCCAGTTCTGTTGGAAAATGTCAGCTACAGAATGTCACCAAATCATGTGTACAACTTTAGGTACTAATACAGTATCATATAACACTGTGGACGTTTGGTACCAAATATTCAAAAAAAGGACTATGACAGTCAAGAAGCAGAGCGCTCTGCCGGCCTACTGATGTTGATGAGGCCTGCCTTCGAGAACTTGTAAAAGAAGATCAGTATGCAACCACTTGAGAGCTTGCTAAGGAGTAGACGTTCGTGCCATGTCCATTAGTGGCGTTATACAACTCATAATCTGCTCGAATATCAACGCAAGGTTAAAATTCTGGACGGGATCATCATTTGGGATGAAAAAGCGGATTTACTTCAACAACACAAGCAGAAAAGGCGGTTGGTCTGCTCTCGGTGAGCCCGTCGGCAGCGTCGAAAGCGCAGTTAGACAAACAAAAAGTTCATGCTTTGTATCTGGTGGGACTGGCGTGGTATTATCCGCAAAGTGTATCTGGAAAAAGGTAAAACCCTCAATAGTAAGATGTACAGCGAGATGCTAGTCCACTTTGACGCTGCTATCAAGGAAAAACGTCGAACTGAGTTCGCTGAAAAAAGCTAATGTTCCATTAAGATAATGCAAGAGCACATGTATCTGCATTCACCGGCTGGACTCTGTACGGGTTTGACTGGGAACGTTTGCCACACCCACCATATAGCCCTAACATCGCTCCTTCGAACTTCTACTCTTTTTCACATCTGCGGCTACATCTTCCTGGTGCTATCTCCCATTTTACACAAGACGCCTGAAATGAGTTTGATCTGTTTTTTGACTTTCTGATCAATCACCTTCCAAATCTATAGATTTGGTTGGTGATTACTATTCACACTAAAGGTACTGCTTTTATGTTTTTTTTTCTAACTTTGTTAAGAACACTTTTTGTTGGAAAACGTTCGTTACACCCAGATATTTCCAAATCTTATATTCATTCTTATTATAAAAGCTTATTAGTTTAACAGAAGTCTAGATATTAGTATTAATGTTATCATCACTGTATTGTTTCAAATATTGCTAAAATTATATTATTCATACTTATCGTATAAAATGAATATGTAAATATGATATGATTACACTCTTATTTTATTCACATACCAGATTGTTTAACAACTTGTTCTGAAATTTTGTTTCCGAAACTTTATGTACTTGTAACACATGTAGCAAATATATTTATTTTACGAACAAATTAATCATAAGCATGTATTAAAAATATGAAAGCAGGTACACACATACGTACTGTATTCACACTGTTGAGAGTAACAAAATATCCGTCAAATGAAGAACAAATTATAGATTTTAAATACACTTAATGAGGGAGAAAGAAAGCGGATATTTTATAGGTTAATAAAAGTATATTTTATATACTATATTTTTATAATACTATATTTATAATGTAATTTTCATAAAAATCTCCTGTACTTAAAATATATAAGTAAACAAATGTCAAATATAAATTTTGGTTCACGCTTTCCTCTTTATTATCAAATGACAATGCTAGTACTTTGTTAGTTCTTAATAATAAGTCAGTACCTGAAAAAGGAGTATTGATTAACGTATTAGTCATTCAACCAGTGCTTTATGTATTTAAATTTAACTAATTGTGAAATCTCAAGATGTGCGCAGTAAGCTAAAAATTAAGTTAATTATTTCAAATTAAATACTAGTTATGCATTTAAACGAATTCTCTTAAAGAAAAAAGGATTTTATTTTAAATTATTAGAGTCACGTCCTGTAGCAGATTGCAGCTTTTAATGCTGATGTTTTAAACATTAAAAACATTATCCAATAATAACATAGTTGTGATAGAATATTTCACGCCTGTCTATCGAGAATAATAACTGCTGATAATCTTATTTTTACACATTCTGTAATTCTATCCCCAAAACGCGATCAGGCTAAAGAATGCGTAAGAAGGATGAGCAAGATGTTAATTATTTTGCTTATGCCGCCTTCATTTGCGACACATGTTATTAAGAAGAAGGAGAAATGAGCTTAACTAAATCTTTCGAAACTTCTACAGACACTTCATGCACTAATGCTTAGTTTAAATTCTGGCCATAAGTTTTCATCGCCAGTGCAAGGTATTCTAGCTTCCCATACTAATTTTGTTCTCGTCTAGTTCTACATATTTGAGAAACATTGGTACCTCATTCTCGTTGAAGACACGTGGGAGGTAGTTATTAATGAGATAATTATTTAAACAGATGATTCTTATTGCAATGTGTACATGCTTTGAGTGGCATTATGTAAGAAATTGCTTTCACATGTTACATTTTTAACACTTCAGTGCACATTTTTATTCAAATAGAGCATCCATTAAACTCAATGTGAACAATTTCATAAAGTATATTTGCTTTTCTGATAAAAATTTGAATAAATTGCTAATAGATGAGTCTTTGATCAGAGGTTTTAGTTACCTTAAATAGCATGCAATAGAACATCGATCCAAAATAATGTAGATCTAAAATTAAAAATTAATAATAAAATAGCAGGCCTTAGAAGTTTTTGTTTAAATATTAAGTATATAAAGCACAATGCAACTTCTGTTCAAGGATTTAATTCATCCTTGAAGACCGTTCTTCATCCGAAATATCCGTAAATCAAAACTATTTTTCCCGTAGGAAATGTTAAATGATCCGTTTCTAGATCGCAGATAATCGTTTATGAAAATTTACAACAGTATTCTGTACAGTTCGTAACACAAAAATTAAAAAAATTCATTAAAGCTTAAAAATGTTTAAAATGAGTAAAAACGCAGTAAATATTAATTTTAAAAAAAGACGAAATATTAATTTAAATCTACCATACCCAAAAAGTGCACAATATAAATGGGAAATAATAAAGAAGATTTTTCTAATAAGAAGTCCCCTTCATTAAAACATCAAGTAACTGTCTTTTTGAAACTTCATATTTTATCCTTTCTTGGACTCCTAGTGTCACTCAACTCTTAAATGAAAGACACTTTATAAAGTATTTCTCCCACCTTCTTCGCATGCCTTCGTGGCGTAGTGGTCAGCACGCTGAGCGAGTATTCCAGAGGTCTGTGATTCGAGGCCAGCCAAGGCGTTGCTCGTTTCTTCAGCTTCTAATAACTCTACAAGTAGCACCCGAAATATAAAGATGGTGGATGATGATTCTTCGTCACCGGGATTAGGGGGCCAAATCCCGGTGATGGAGAATCATCATCCACCACCTCCTTTGCTTCTCTGTTGAATCTTGCCTTAAACGAAAATATTGCTTCTCAAAACTTAATTTGTTTTTACGATTCGTTTTCTACAACTTCGTACATCCCGTTGAGATTCAGCATCATCTTTTGTTGATTTTTATCTTCTCCATTTACTTCCTCTATACTGTGTAAGGCCCGTCTACACAAGGAGATATACACTCACGTTTGTGAAAATTGCAACACCAAGAAGGAATCGTCATAATTGAATGCAATTTAATACACAGTTGAGTGGTAGTGGTACAAATAAATGATTAAATGTTCAAAGCAAACAAACAAGAACAAGAGATCAGAATCAGTATTTTGTGTGGCCACCACGCGCCGCAATAA